>PVJA010005946.1:32500-57923 GCA_004027025.1 Myocastor coypus
AGGGAGTTTGGGGACCAAGCAGGTGAGGGCCCGAGACCGTCTCCCAGGAGGCCAGTGACAACTGGCCCAAAAGCTAGAAAAGGGTCCAAGGCTCTGGTCGATGTCCAGACTGGGCTGTGTACTCAACGAGCAGGAAGTGAAATGTCATATCTTACATACATTTAGTAAATGGTCACCACACACCACATTGGCTTCCAGGGCCTCCCACACTGCAGTTCCAGGAAGTGGGCAGCTGACAGCCATAGAAACTGTATCTCAAGGCACAGGAGGTTCATGTCTGCCAGCAAGCAAGTGGGACTGTGCTCCCCGTGACAGCTGCAGGCAAGCAGACTTGCTGGCCCTCTGCTGTCCGTGGTGGACCACAGCCCTTGGCATGCCACCTTCTCTCGGCACACAGGGTCTCCCCCTGTGTCCCATCCATGCTGGAGTCTTCTCCTGATGATCTCTCTACACACAGGTTTGTGTCCCCAACCCCTCTTCTGCTAAGTCCCCTCTGCACTCCACATGACCCTCATCCTAACTTGATTACATCTGCAGAGACCCTGCTCACACATCTGGTCACATCCTGAGGAACCTCAGATTGGTTTGAACATTCAACCAAAACACGTACCCGAGGTCTGGGATCTGCCAAGGCTAAACCTCCACAGTGCTTGCTGCAAAACCCATGAAACCCAGCTGTAAAACCCACGAAACCATGCCCCTCTCCTGACAGCCACAGGACAAGGGTGAAGCCAGGAATTTTCAAGATTGTCCTGGTGCCTGTCAGCATCCAAGAAGTACTGCGTGAGACTCACACTATACAGACCCCTGTGAAAATGTGGAGTATTTTAAAATGAAATATTTGCCTTGGAATGCGATGGAAATAGAATTCTGATCATTTAATCTATGCTGGCAACACACTGTCTGAAAAACAGGGGCTGGGATGATAATGGCCATTAGGACACAAGGGCTTCTCATTGGTGTGAGGCCTTAAAATGGGCAGAGAATGGATTATGGACTGCTTGGTCCTACGTCCAGTCATTGTGCACAAAGAGAAGTGAGAAGGAAGACAGTGTAGGTTGAAGAAGCCAGAGCTAGGGCAGCTCATCTGTGTACATTTATAATTTATAATACCATGACACTCCTTCAAGAGTTGCACATGATGATGATCTATATCTCATTTTGCTCCAAGCTGGCTGGCATATCAAACTCTCTTTGAACCGCTCTCTTCAGATTAACCCCAATTTTCCAGAGTCATGATACCAGAAAAGAGCTGTTAATACTACTTTATAAGTTTTTCACCTAGATAAACATGACAGGGGAGTACCAGGTAGGAGGAGAAGGAGGAAGGTGCTTAGCACATGCATGTGGGCAGGCCTGGGGTCCTCTGAGTGCTGTGAAAGAGGCCAATGGATGCCAGTGACCTCAGGCACTGTGCTGTTTAGCTTGAAGATGACTCTGAGTCACTTGCTAAACCATTGCTTGAGCAAGTACTGGTTAAAAAATAGTAATTTTATAAAACAGTAAACTTCTTCATTTTTTATAAGATGATGTAAAGGAATTTGAAAAATACTGATGTAGTAAAATCTAGAGGAAAGTGAACAGCACACATGTAAGAACACCCAGGACGAAACCTAAGGAAATGCAGCTGAGTAAGATGTGAGCACCATACAGAAACATTAATCAGGTTGGTTAAAAAAAAAAAAAAAAACAAAACTCAAAACCACAAAAAAAAATGTGAGTCATGCATTGACTGTCAGGTGAGGCAGTCAACACATGACTCATGTAAAACCAGGACATTATTTATAGATCCAAACCAAAGCCCTTGAGAAAGGAGAAGCTTCTGTCCCTAATTACACAGGGACCTGAGCTTCAGGAGCTTCCCCCGCACCAGAAGACGGCCTTTGCAGTTTGGGCTCAAGGTCACCTGTCACCAACACTGTTGCCTCTGCCCTCAGATGGCGAGGGAAGAGCACCCATTCATTCGTTACTATTGCAAGATGCTGTTTACAGAACCCACAAATCCTAGCCACTGTGAGGGGCAGGGCTGACACCAGGGGAGACGCCAGATCCTGGGCTTGGGGGTGCATCCATTGACAGCTGGCCACCAATAGGAAAGAGGACTGTCTTCTACGCAAGTCTGACGACCTCATCAGTGTGCCAGAGAGGGCAGGGTCCCAGAAGTGCCATGTCACACCCTCCCCTCATGCTCTAAGAATCACACAAAGCCACCAACAGAGACCAACAGTGTGTACCAGCCGTGGGTCTAGAAGAGGTGAGTCAGAGACATTTGTAAATGTAACACTGATTTGCCACAAAGATATCATCCAATGCAAGATGCAGAGACTGGCTCTTTCTACTTTTCTCAGTGGATGCAGAAGCCTGTTTGGCCCCCACAATTTTCTGTGCTGGCTGGGTTGCACCATGCTTAGCAAGGGAGAGTCCCTCCCATGGAAGTCTCTGTGGGCAGCAGAGTCCAGAAATGAGCCTTGCTTGTCCTAGAACCAAGTCAGGACACTTCTTTTCCCAAGCAGGCAAAGTGGAGAGACACTAACACAGAAATGCTGCTCCTTCCAAGATGTGGAAATGAGACTTGATTGCATTTGACACTCAGAGAAGCAGACAGCACCCACTGAATTCCCTATGCACAAAATTCCTACATTAACTGTTTTTCAGATATAAGCTCTAGGAAACAGGTTTTAAAAGTGGTTCTTGGAGGACGGCATTGGAACTATGTGTGGGACGTGGCCTCCTTCTTTAAATACTTCCTTTGTTTTCCTGATATTCTGAAGTCCATTGCTACTATATTTCTAAATGAAAATATACTTCTGTCTTAAAAAACAACTGAATGCTTCAGGCTAGTTCATGTCAGATTTGTCTTTCCTGACAGAGCTGGCTGTGGCCCTGCCCATCTCTGCTCCCAGTGCCTCAGGCCCCTCAGTGTCTTCTGAACACCAGGAGATTGTGCAGTGAACAACCTGGTGTTCAGAAGTGGAGTTAGTGTGGCGAGAGGAGAGCCTCATTTTAAAGTGAGTATTCCTGGGATAACCTCATGATATATGTTTGGTCTTGCACAGTGGACAACGTAGGGTGAGCTTTGTGCTCTCTGATAGCAAGTCAGCAGCACCGTGCTCCTCATACAAGCAGGAAATGTGCCTTTCACAGCCGGATCTAAAGTGTCTTTCTAATCTACAGAATACAGAATATATAACTTACTGTTAAACTCAAAAGTTACAACTGAAAAATAAGCAATACCCTTATGCAATCTTCTGCTCATTTCCACAGAGGGTGCTGAGGTTGGAAATGTAAGTTTGCAAGCTGTTCTGTTTGGACTGCAGCTGATGCTCAGCCTACCCACCCCAGCCCTGGCAGAGCTGGCCCACGTTCAGATCAGCCCATCGGCTGAACATGTTGTAAAGGTGGGGACAGTTGCCAAACAAAAAACTTCTAAAGATTTCACAGTTAAAAGATTTCATAAGAAAAATAAGTTGTGTCTTCAAAATATAAATTTATCATTTAAAATTTTGTTTTTGACTATTTTAAATGCAATGTCAGTACCAACTATGCATTTTTTGTGTGCATTTTTGCTATGTAACTATATTTTTCTAATTATCTTTTCTTACTGTATCTGTGAGCTGTGTATGTATTGTGATATTTATGGAAATGTATGGCTTTTACATTTTATAAAATACAGTCATTTAAATAGGTAGACTAATTGAATGCTTAATGTTTGCCAAGAAAAATCCTAATGTTTTCTACATTAACATATTGAAGTCTCTAATAATTCATCTATTTTTACTTATCTGCTATCTTAATTTTCTCAGGAAAATTAATTATTTTTCCACCTTTACTATAATTTTAAAAGATGATTGTTTACACTTTTATCTCACATAAATGTAAGTGCAAATAATTCTAATTCATGATAACATGTACAGTAGCTTCCTAACAGTTCATTATTTAATAACTAGACAGTTTATCATTTAGTCTTGGTTGAACCAAAGGAGAAAATTAAGTCATTTCTCATAAGTACATATAAGTTTATTATGACACGAAAAAAGAAGAAAGTCATTAAAATCTCAGTCTTTGGTTTAAATATATTAAGAAAATATACCTTACTAGACAAAGTATAAGTTTAAATTCAACTTCCAATCATTCTTTAAAACTGCAATTGCAAGGACATTAAATCTAGTTTAAGTGAAATGCTATTAATTGGTATAATATTTTGTCACACAATATTTTATCCAATTTTATTCAAAATTGCACAAGCAATAAATATCTACTTGATTTCAAGGACTATTGTATCAGAAAGCATATGTCCAACTACATGCATTACAATCATCCCAAAAAATTTTTATTAAAGAATAAATCTGCTTCATTTCTTGCTCCATATCTTTAATTTTCAATTCTCCAATAATGTCTTCTCAAATATTGTAAGATATTTAAAATGAAATAAAGTATCAATAAATTATGTGAAAAAAGTTATCAAATATTGTGTTTCTACTTCATATAATATAGTCAACATTCAGCCAAAATAGGGTAAAGATGGGGTAGATGAGAACTATAGATTCAGTTTTATTTTACTCACTGGTGATATTGAAGGTGATTTTAATTCCTTAATTTTTTGTATATATTTTTTCCAAATTTTCTATATTGTATCAGAATTACCTTACTTTAGAAAAATTACACGAGTATAAATCCCCACAAATGAGTATATTATTATTGTTCCAGCCCTTTGTTAATGGATTCATTTTTATATTCTTAGATATCCCTTAATAGTTACTAAAATAAACAAAAATGCATATTATTATTGTAGTTTGTTTTAAGTATAAATTTATTCTCTGAAAAAAACTGAAATATACTCCCTCCCAAGCAATTAAAGAAACTGTTCCAAATCCACTGTGCACATTTCTTATTTTCATATTTTTGAAGGATAACATTTAAATCAGCCATGTACTAAAATTTCAAATTTAGCAGCCACCAAATTATATTATCTAGTTTCAGGGAGACTTTTCTGCCTATGGTATATAGTGTTCTGGAAAGTTCTGGATCTGAAGGTAGGAATTCTGAGTGAATGTCATAGATTCTATCAGCGTGATGTATGAGGCTTTTTCCCATCTCAGAATGAATTACAGATATGTTCTGAAATGCAGTTTTATATTACATACCAAGAAACTTCTTTGATCAAAATAGATGGAGAAAAACATTGTGCACAGGTTGTACACCTTTACTTATAAAGCAGAAACTACAAGAAATTCAAACTTTCCCCTATCAGCTCCCATAAAGGGTACTAGTCAAAATGCACAGCAGGGAATTTCATGCACCTTCCATGTTATTTCTCCTTGATAAGATGCCTTCTTTAATATTACAATATTTACTGATAAACTTGGCCTGGGAGAGTTTATGAATCTAAACTATCAAGTTGGATCAGCCAGATAGCTCAGTGGACTGAAACGCCTGCTTAGGCAGAGTGCAGAGACTGGGCTTCAATCCCCAGTGTGCCGTGCCAGCTCTGCCCACAGGATGCACTGAGATGGTGACTGAGACTAGGCATGGTGGCACACGCCTGTAATCCCAGTGCTTGGGAGGCTGAAAACTGGAGGGTCACTACAAGTCTGATCTATGGAGAGAGACCTTGTCTATACAAAATACATGAAAAAAAAAAAAGAATTATCAAGGTAACCACTGAATAGAATTTTAATACTATTACAGTGTAGCACTTTTCACTGATTTTTCCCTGCATGGTCCTGTTGGGGTGTACGATTCATATGCTGGAGGTCAGCAGAAGGGCCAGTCTTCTTCATTCCCCACAGCTGGGATACACCAGAAACACCCAGGCAGTTTGCAGGTCTAAGGCCTACATGCAAAGCCTGGGCCCCTGGTGGGAAAGCATCCTTGCAATGCCTCCTGCACATCCTTATTCACCCCTTCTCTACTAGCCCACCCTTGAAAATTCAGCTCCAATGTCCCCCACACAGGGAAGCCATCGGCCAAAGGACAGAAGTCAGGGCGGGCACCCTGCCCACTGTTTGTTCTGCCTGAGCCCCAGGGCATGGTGTGATGGGTGTGCCACCCTAGAGGGACCACTATGTGCTCTAGAGGTCCTCTGCCAGGTTGTGGCTTCCTTCATGGTGCACCCTGTGAGACACCTCTGGGCAATGTTCAGGGCCCTGGGCATGGAGCTGGATGAGATCGCACCAGATTGGGTGTGGGGCCGAAAGGAAAACTAAGCCCCTCAGGTGCCTGACCTCAGGCTCAGTGCACTCTAACCATGCTTCCTCTTCACCATGAGCACCCAGCCAGGAGCCATCAGAGATGGCTGAAAACAAAGCAGTGACAATGACAAGCACTGGCCAGTCTAAGTCAGATAAAAAATATTCTGAGGTAAGCACTTGCCTGGCAAGTGCAAGGTCCTGAGTTCAATCCCCAGTACTACCAAAAAAAAAAAAAAAAAAAAAAAAATTCTAAGGGTTGGAGAGATAGCTCAGCAGTCTAAGTGTCTGCCTGGCAAGCCCAAGGACTTGGGTTCAATCCCTGATACTGCATGTTGTGCTGGCCCCATGCCAAACTGACCACTGAAATCAGACATGGTGGCATGTGCCTGTAATCCCAGTGGCAGGCTGAGACAGGAGGACCACTATGAGTCTGAGTTGCATAGTGAGACCCTGTACCAAATAAATAAATAAATGATTAAAAAGAGATTTTTTTTTTTAAAGTATAGGCTTTGGCATAACCCCAAAAGGACTTGAATGACACAGAAAAAAATCTATTTCTTATTTTGAAGAGACTCAAAAATTTTTAAAAACATTAAAAAACAGTACCGAATTTCAAAACAAGATGATAGGAAGGTTGTGATACTATATATTGTTACTTTGAGAGCAGCTGCTGAGATAACCAGAGGTAGGTATGCACTGTCACCTCAGTGTAAGGGACTGAGAGAGCAAACAAATGTGCAATAGTTATTGTGAAAGGGAAAGAAACTGCTTGAAAGGAAGAAACAACTGGGATAAGGGAAAGGAGAAAAGAAAAAAAGAGGGAAGGGAAGAATACACGTATATATAGACACAGAGATATAGATACAGATGCAAAACTGCTAAGATAGCTGTGCCACTGATTTGTTTATTGAGAGAAACAGAAAATGTGGTCTTGAACACACATACACAATGTTCAGGGTCCCCTGTGTGAACAAGGCATCCATGCCAGCGCGCTAAGCCCACGGGGAGTGCAGCCGGAACTCACCCCACTGCGGAGGCACTGTCCCCTCTTCATTGCACCCTGTGATAGAGGAGAACCAATCCAGATGGGGCCTCCAGAGCAGCCGACTCAGGCAGAGGCACAGAGGTGGCTGGGAAGTGGGGCGGCAGCCATCGGGAGAGAAGGCACATGCTACCCCTGGACGCCCTCTGTCCAGGAGGGGCCGCTAGGCGACCCAGAGGAGAACGCATCCTGACTCACTAGCATGTGTACCCCTGTGATTCGAGATCCCGACAGAGAGCGGAACTCTTACCCTGGAAACTGTGATGATGCCACACTGCTCACGTGACCCGCGCTCTTTCGAAATCCTGCATTCTGTGAGGTGTACACTTGGTCCTTTTGTGTTAGTAAATCATAAATTAAACCCTTGCATCTCTTGTCCTCTTTCTAAAAATAGGTCCTCAAACACTGAGCCCTGGAACGCTCACACAGACTGCTCCAACCTCTTGCCCTTTATGGTGCTGCACCTTTGTCCAAAGTGTTGAAAGTTAATTGAATAAAAGCACTGTTCACAGCTTCTGTCATGCAGAAAAATGATTATTTTTTATATTTTATTTTGAAAACCATCATTGTTAGGCTTATAAAACAATTAAACATTTTTTTCCAGATTTCCCATAAATCTAAATGTTAGACTGGTGATCATAGTTCGATTCCTGACTTGCCTGGTCGTTCAAAGTAAGTAAAAGTTCTTTTCCAAGGAAGACCTGAATGGCTCTCTTCCCTGGATGTCCTCCATATCTCTCAGATGGCCATCTCAGGCTCAGGTGACACAGGCGCTCCTCCCCCAGGGACCAGAAACGCACCAAGAGGCTGTTCCCTTCACTCCCTGGTAGACTCTGGTTGTCATGGTTGCATAATTCAACTAATTAAATTATGGTTGCATAATTTAACTCACAATTGCAGCGCAAAAATAGAGCTGTTACCAGGAAAACTTTTTTTTTTTTTTTTTTTTAAGCAAAGAAGCTTAAAAACAACGTCCCACTGGTTGGAGGATAAACAACTTAGACACATGGGGCTGATTTCCAAAACAGTACCATTCTATATTTAGATTGCTGCACATGTGTTTGGGTTCAAAGTTAACCTGAAGAATTTTAAGCACTGAAATCACAGGGTGTAAAATAGAAATGAAAGCTGGGGAAGAGAGACATGGGCCCACAGAGTGTGGCTCCTCCAAGGAGGCCTGTGTTCAGGCTCTGTGTATGGCTGCATGGAGGGGTCTCAGGGTGTGCACAGCGCACCACAGAGTGCAGCTGTCAGCTGCCTTCATTTCTAAAGCGTTTTCATGGAATGAACAGTTGCCACGGTAGAAGAAGGCACACAAACAGGAAGTAGCCAGCGTGCAAGGCAGCCACTGGGGTCCTGGCAGGAGCCAGCTTGTGCATTCACCTTGGCGAGGGACTTGGAGTGAAGAGCATATGGGTGTCAACAGCATGGGGTCAGCAGCAGAGCCAGGGTCAGAGGTGGGAGGTGGAGCTTATGAACCTGCGACTTTGTACCAGAAGTCTCGGTGCATGCCCTTCCTACAGGTGGCCTCCTGATGAGGTTCTTGATAAGTTATTTCTTGTTGTTCAGTGGAAATAGAACCTAACATTGAAGACCTAGGCAACTTTACCAGTGTTCTTCAGGAACTCTCATCATTTTCTCTGAAAAATTAGGTGGGTTTAAGTAAAAAGTTTTCTAGAACTTTTTCTTTACCCTTTCTCATACCTACCACATTATCTTTCAGAATTATCCATAGCTCTTTTACACAACTGGGATAAAAAAAATATAAGTCAAAAATTTACAGCATACAATCAACATGGAATATGTATTTCTTAGGATTATATATGTTCAAAAATATTGAAGGGTTTTATGCAAATCTCTCCAGATAGTAAAATTATGGGCAAAGAATAGCACTGCCTATAAATTATTGCATAACTAGATATTTTCAGATGAACATCTGAGATTTCATAAGCACCTGCACACACATAGGCACACACACGTGGCCAAATGTTTCTGCCTTTTTGTTTTACAACTTCCTATACTGCAGAAGGTCTTTCAGGAGGACTGACACCAGTGCTCAGGGGTAGAGTACAACCCTTCTCTGTCACCCTTGTTAAGCGGCAGAGCGATGGCTATTGCAAAGGACAGAGGTCCAAGAAACCATTATTTTCTTAATACTATTTCAACAGAATCAGTGTCTCTTCCCTGGGCATCACAGTGAGCTAGTAAGGATTCGAGAGCTAGATTTAAGAAGTCAGAAGCCACTCATGTCTGATGGGACAGGCCTTCTGCAAGTGCACTTGTTCAACTCTGTTATGGTTTGTGTCTAGGTGTTCCCCCAAAGCTTCACACAGTCCTGGGGTGGCTTCAGGAATTTCTAATTGATTACTGTGGAAATAATCACCCTGGGCAGGTGATTTACATTTCAAAGTAAGGGAGGAAGAGAAGTTAGCTGCTTGAGTGCTGCTACTCCTCACCTTTGGTCTTGGTCTTTGCCCACCACCATGAAAGGCTGCTTTCTACCATGTGGCGCCCTGCCTTGGAGTCAGCTAAATATGACTGAAGCCTTCAGCAACTGTGAGCTAAATAAACCTTTCTTTCCCTCATTTTGAGTGTTGGGTGTTTGTTCCAGCAATGAGAGAAGAGTAACTAAGGCAAACTCCAAAACACTAACAAAGAACTCTGCTAGACCCAGGGACACAGAACACACACTGCGGACCTTAGTCCTCTGGAGACTAAGGTCTGGCCAAGGAAGGTACCAATGAAGACAGACGTGGGACCACTGTGTATGCCAGGGAGGCCTGTGTCCAGAGCCCACGCACGGCTGCATGGGCCTGTCCAGCACGTGCATGGCATGGCACAGAGTGGAGCTCTCATCTGCCTTCACTTCTGAAGCATTCTCGTGGGCAGGAACAGTGGCCACTGTGCACCAAAGCATGGAAGAGGAAGTGGACAGTAAGAAACTGCAGGAAACTGACTTAAAATTCAGTCTCGGGAATCCACCCACTCACAGGCACAGGCCTCCCTTCACGGAAACGTGGCTGCTCCTGTCCTGTGTACCATGCAGAGGCAGACACTAAAGTGCTATGCGCTTTCACTCCAGCACCATCTTGGCTCACAAACTCTACTCTCTCCAAGACTCTGGTCGCAAACCAAATCGGATGTTGATATGCTGAGGTCAACAATGGATCTAAGTATTGAATGTGATTCAGTTCTTTTCCAGTGTGGTTTACAATCAAAATCATGCAGAATATTGATCTTATGAACTGAGGGGCCACTATACATGGTTTTCTACTGGGAAAAAAATGGCCACATCCTATCAGCCCATACATAGATCCTCGAATCTCAAACTCAGGACTGAGGGCTTGCCGATCAGGCCCTAGGCCACTGAGCTATCTCCCCAGCCCTGAGCATTACTCTGAAATTAAAATCCACCTGATTACAAATCAAGTGCTTTTTATGGAGAAGATCCACTAGAAATACTGTTTTAAAGTATTTTTAAGGAAGTAACCATCTACAGGCATTAATTAAGATGTCCAATGAGTGTGGCTCCTACTGCCCCTACAGAATTCTCTTCTTTTACACATCACCCAAGACTTTCCTTTAGCATTTATCAGAATTCCACAGGCAGGCTTAGTGCCACAGACCAACCACATCCACACAAGCTTCTCTGCCAGCCTGTGGCCCTCAGTCCCAGCCACAGCTGTCCCCTCAGAATCTGGGGGAAGTTGTTCCAAGACCCATGAGGATACCAAAACCTGCAGATGCTACATTTCCTTACCTCAAATATTGTAGCGCTTGTATATAACTTTGCACATTGTCCTGTACATATTAAACAATCTCTAGACTTTTTTTTAAATCATGAACGACACAAAGGAATTTAATATATTTTATTTCCCTTACCTGTGATTAATAATGAGCTCTAGACTTCTTATAGTGCATAGCACAATACAAATACGACATAAGTAGTCCAGGGTGACAGCAAGAAGGAAAGGTCTGCTGGTACTCAGCGCAGGTGCAATGTTTTCCTGATGTCATTGATCCACCATTGGTTGAATACAAGGGCACAGAAGACACAAATAGGGAGGATGACTATGCTAAGTCTCTATGGGCTCCTGGCCTCAGTACTGAGCTTGCACAAAGCCGGTGCTGATGGACAGAAAGACTCCACAATGTTCAGAGAAAAACCACAAGTTTCTCCATGCTGATACGCATGCTGTCTGAGTGGCTCATAAGTAAGTCACCCATGTCCCCAGTGGCACAGAGCACTGCTGCCCTCAAGGGCCGTTGTGCCACTCTCATGAGCAGCACCATACACTCGCTTTCCCAGAGTCCTCCACTTCCCCCTTGAGCTGTTCTGACTCTCCAGGTGTGAAGCACTCACTCTTTCAGTGCAACTCCAGTGGCACCCCACCTGGTACCTCCAGGGCTGAATGCAAACCTTTACTGCAGTAGTGTTCATGAGATGATGCCCTATCCATCAGCCCATCTCCCTAGTTGGAAGTCTAGAGCTCACCCCTGCATCCATCTCCCAGTCTCCAGGGAGGTTCTGTTATTTTTTCTCTGTCCCTACCCCCCAGAGCAGAAGATTGTGACAGTGAGTGGTCACAGGAGCGGTCAAGAAATAGTGGATGAGAGGCCAATAGCTGTCAGAAGACAGAGCTGTAGCAGTGATCACGTGGTGCCAAGCAAACTGGATGGGCAGGAGGGCAAGGGCCCAGCAGGCTGGCCCCATGGGCTTCCGGGCTCCTGCTCCAAGGACTGCAGGTGTAGCTGGGACTGCTGGCACTGGAGGGCAGGCAGGGCACCGAGGCTGCAGTAGGCCTGGCACCACCCCGGAGGATGTGAGATCTAGAGGTTTTGTCCTTGCAAAAATCAAATGGTAGTAATTGATTCTAACACTGCCGCTGGAAAGAGCCGCCAAGACCAATGCTTCTATTTTAAAACCAAGCGTGTAATTTTTAAAGTGCATTGTCTGTAGTCCAGGACGTGGACTGATCTGGAATTTCATCTCAGCATCTATGCAGGAAACTCACACGTTCATACTTTAAGTTTGAGTCCATCCTCGTAACATAATTTGACCTCTAACGAGTAGCTTCTATGCTATAGTACAAATATAATTTTTTTTGGGGGGGTGCAGGGACCCAATTTAGAGAGTGCAGTTGGAAACTGATTTAAATGTACTCATAGCAAAATAATTATTTTGATAGTTCTTGGTAGGATGCTTTTCATGCCACACACTTAGTTCAGGTGATCCCACATGCATAGGATGCATGAGAACACACACGTGCTTGGGTCTGCTTTCTAACACAAAAAATATAAGCCTGCATCATTAACCCCTTTGGAATTGTCCATGAATCACACATGGAAAGTTTATTTATTTAGTACAGGGTCTCACTATGCAGCCCTGACTCATAGTGGTCCACCTGTTTTTAGCCTCCCCAGCACTGGATTACAGGTGTGCACCATGGTGCCCAGCCTCAGTGGCCAGCTCAGTGGGCTTGGGGGTGGAGCTGGTGTGACATGTGATGCTTAGGATGGAGCCCCAGCCCCTGCATGTGCCTAAGCAGTTACTTAGTCCACTAAGCTATCTCACTGACCCTTGGTAACTGCTTCTTATTTCAGATAAGATCCAAAGATAGAACCTTTTTTCTCTGGAGAATCTTGTGTTTTTCAGGATGCTTAAAAGCCAATGTTTTTTCCTTTCAAAAGACACTGCCTCCTACCTGTAAAGGGAATCACAGGAGGTGACAGGTGGAAGTGCATATCTCCCACTGAGACGACCTCTTATAAATGGAGCACAACTGGATTAAGAGAAGGAAACAGGCTCTGAGGACACGTGGGGAAGTTGGAAGTTTTTATAGAAAACAAGAAGACTAGTTACTGGGTACTTTTTGTCAATGAAAGACTACTGAGTAACCTTCCTTGCTTGCTAAACCCCTGCAGTCCCAATGGGGCCACAAGACATTGGAGGGATCATGATGTCAGCACCCAGGATGGAGAAGAGACACCAATTTAGCGGGAGCACTGAGAGCAGGGGTGGTAGACAGTATACTTGAGTGGGCTCACACGGAGTCCATGCTCACAGGGTATGCTCACAGAGCCCTACCATGACACCCAACTCCTGGGCAGAATGAGGGCCTTGGCTGACCAGAGCAGGCCATCCTCCCCAAAACCCAGCCAGGAACCTCTGAGCCCCAGCTCTGCTCAGGGGACAGTAAGAAATGGGCAAGTTCCATCTTTGTAGCATGCATCACTCATTTTTCCACAGTCGGAAAGAGTTTGTGGCATTTCTCATTACATTTAAATGGGAAAGTTGTGAAAGCCTTGGGATGAGAATAGTTTTATAAAAGCTAAGCTACATGGGGCTGGGAAGAAAGCTCAGTGGCACTATTGCCTGTCTGGCAAGCTCAAGGTCCTGAGTTCAGTCCCCAGTACAAAACAAGCAAACAAGCAAAATAAACCAAACAACAACAAAACTAAGCTATTCAAATGAAAAATCATTACAAAGTTCAACATTATTTCAAACTACAGCTAGAATGCCCTTACATTATTTAAACTATAAAGTACAGCCTATTTTCAAAGAAATATTTATCAAATTGAAAAAAAACAAGAGGACAAGGAATTCATCCCTAATGCTGCTCCGGGATAAGCAGTGTGAGGCTTCAAGCCCACAGTTGCTCCCTACTTGGGGCTGGTTTTTGCATACCTGCCCTTCTTTTCACCCTGTGCTAGAGCCATCTGGGATGGACCACGTGATGATGAAGGGCACAGTCCTGCGCATGCGTGGTAGGCACCTCAGGCTCACACGAGGTCGGCGGGCCAGGAGCCCCACCCTGCTCAGCCTCCGGACAGGTGCTGCTGTCGGCACAGCAGAAGCCGCAGGCAAAGCCATGATGGCAGCCTTCCTGTCCTCACCCCACCCTCTTCATTGGATAATATTTTCATTGAATATTTTTTTCTTTGTGATACCAGGGATTGAACTCAGGACCCGGCACTTGCAAGGCAAGCACTTATTCTACTGAGCTATCTTATTCTACTGAGCTATCTCCCTGGCCCTGGATAATATTTTCCAATTCAGCTTTAGATTCCTAGTTTGAAGACATGCCCCTAAAGCGGAGATCACGAAACCCAAACCGCAGAGGACGTAAGTAGAGTGGCAACAGAAGCAGCAAGTGAACTGCCAAGGAAGTAACTGTGGGAAGGAGGCAGGAAGAGGAGAGGGCAGGCTGTGTGATGGCTGGAAGCTTCTGCAGCAATTTAAGCTGTAAAACAAGAGAAGGGTGCGTCACTGCACAAAAGCCCACTCGAAAGAAATGCTTCAGGGCTTCAGGCCTCCATCAGGTGTAGAAGGACTGGAGCATGCAAGGGTGGCGTTTCCAGCTCTTCCCATCTTCTGCCCTTGGCTTATTACAGATGCCTGGAAATTCTGAGCCATGTGGTCTTCCAACTAAAATAAATACGGCTTACACTATAAGTCATCTATTAATGCAGATTATACCCAACAACTCGGAAGAGTAGATTAAGGATCTCAGGCTATGGCTAAACCTCAACAGTTGGGATGCTTAACACCAGCAGAGAGAGGCGGCGATGATGCTGGCCTGGAGCTCACTTCCACACTCGCTGACGTGGATGTTTTTCTCCAGCAGCCCTGCTCCTTGAGGACTTGAGTACAGAATATGATAGGAACTCCCAATCAATCAACTGTGTGCTCAAGCATATAAAGTGCTTGGATTCATTTAGATTTAAGAACTAACGCACACAGATACACACAAACACCTCACACTGGTGGCTCACGGAGCTGCACTACGCCTTGTCCTTCTCCTCTTCTACCTCTGACGCCCTTTAAAGCATGTTTTACTCTCACCATTCAGAAGGGAAACCCTCATGTTTTCACTGGGCCCCCTCCAGGATCAACCTTCTATTGTTTCAGAAGCGTCTGACATCAGCATTGGTGTTGCAGCTTGCACTAGCATGGCCTTTCACTTGCTTGTGTTCCCTCTTCTCAGCAGTCCGGAACTCCTGACAGTTTTGTTTCCCTTTGGTCCCCAGGGCCAATCCCTACGCGGAGCCAGCTGCTGATCTCTGTTTGACTCTTCACTGAAGCCTCATCCTCTCCCAGTGAGCTGATTCCTGGGCCTCTGTGGGGCACAGGGAGGCATCATGAAGGTGCAGGCCCCCAGCCCCGAGCAGCCGGCCTGGCAACTGCAGCCTGAACTGCTCACTCTGTTTTGCTTTTGCCCTTTGCCTTCTTAACACTGAAAGCCACAACACTCTGATCTGGATTTGCTCAAGCTAGCATTACACACATACAAGTGTACTGCTGTCTCTCCAGGTGATGGTGTGAAACCCTCACTCTTCCAGCCAGCTCCAAGGAATCGTCTATTGGTGGACACGGAGATAGTTTACTTTGATGTAGGCAGTGTGTGTGCATGCACAGGCCCATAAGGCTTAGCCCACAAATTGAGGCATCAGGTACCACTTCTTTCTCTTCAGCAAGGGGTGGAGAATCCATGCTTCAGAGGGCACCAAACTCCTCTGACGTGGAAGTCATGTTGCCTACTCAGGCAAGAACTAAGTAGCATATTGCCTGCACGATCCGAGCTTCCCATGCTGCCCCAAGTACTCCCTGCTAAGAAAGTGGCAGTGTTTTCTATTTGCCTATGTTTGTTTCGGTATTGTTGTTACTATACATCTAATTTTTTTCTCAATAAAAAAAATCCAGGATTAAATATGTTACAGGAAATATGCATACAATCCCGATATTCGATCTTCCAACATAAATATATCTTGGGTTTGTATCCAATTTTTTAAAGTCATCTATGAAGATGACGCCAAAAGGTGTGTCCTGATCAGGCAGCCAAGTGCCACAGCAGTGACACACTGCTCTAGAGATTTCTAAGTACAGCTGATCAATCAATGCTTTACTTATCCTATCCTGGGAACAAAAACTTCACAGAGAAGTAGCAGTTTGTATACGTATACCAAAATAATGTAAAGATGCATAAAGTCTTATTTGTTTGTTTATTTATTTGGAACAGGGTTGAGCGGCGTTATGACCCTCCAGTCTCATCCTCTCCAGTGCTGCCTGGGTCCCTGCGCTTGCCAGGTAGGTGCTTAGACTGCTGAGCTATCTCCCCAACCCCATAAAGCCATTTTAAAATGCTAGTAATATTTCAAATCTGCATTCTGTGGGGTCACAGAATGTGACTGTCATGTTCCAGTGAAGCATTCCTATCTATGCCCTCCCTAACCTTCCTTCTGGGACAGTTATGTTTCTGCAGGGCCTGTACATTTCTGTCCTCTCAAAATTCATATCAACATCCTGAGTCCCACTGTGATGATTTTTGCAGAGCTTTGAGAGGTAGAGCCTGTAGAATGGATGAACGCACGCATGCCAGAGGATCCAGCGAGCTCTCACTCTATGACAATGTGACAGAGCTGGAGGGGGCCACTGGAACCCGATGAGACTCTGAGCAGGCTGCCACGCTGATGCCCACCCAAATCTGACTTCCCGTCTGCAGCACACCGTGTGCGTGCTTCCTGTCCCTTAGGAACTGCTCTGCCCATCACACATTTTTAGCTGACCCTCCACTGACTGAGCAGGTGTCTTCTGGCAGAAGTGCTTCTGTGGAACTAAAATTAAATTCACTGGGCTGAAGTCAGCTCCAACAGGCTCTCCATGTGCCCATGGAGTGGCACTCTGCCAGAGAGCCCCTCCTCACCTGTTGACTTTCCAGTGTGGATAAGCTTACTGCCTTCATACTAGAAACACTGCTATTGCCACAGTGACATTACAGGGAGGAGTTAGTTGATTCCAGTAAGACAGGTACCTTCTAAGATCAGTGTTCAACATTTAACAGTTTTATGAGAAAGAAGGTGAAAGGTGAGTGCTCCTGCCACAGCTAACGAGCGCTTTAGGGCAAAGCTGGATTTGATTTCAATGGTCATCTTCTTGTGTTCCCCCTTTCCAGTAAAGGCCAGCATGTGTCACAGTTGTGTCCATGAAGCTGAAAGGGATACATAGCCCTCTGCAAGCCCTTGCCTCAGTCTGACGGGACCACACCAGCACTGTCTCATAAGAGACTGGAAGGGCTCTGCGTGTAACTGAGAGAAGTCACAACATGCCTGTTCCCTGCTGCTGCAGCCCACAGAGTGCTTCTGCATCAAAGAAGAGAAAGTACGTTGTCAGCAAGGCTTTAGCCAGGGTCTGGCCAACACTGTCCTTAGGAATCTTTGCCAAGAGGATAAAGAAGAGCAAATATTGGTTTCTGTTATTCAAACAAGTCCTGCTCTTCTGCTCCACTATTGAACTGAAATGGTAAAGTCAGAGCCCTCCCCGCACTGTGTCCGCAGCAACAAGGAGGCCCCGCCTTCTCTGATTCTGCCTGATGTCTTTCGTTACCACAAGCCATGTGAACCACCTAAGACAGGCAATTTGGCAATGCGCCCGTTCCAGAGAGATCCTCCTGCCCTGTGCCTGTGTGCAACCTTATGGGGCTGACTATGAGCTGAGAAAAGAAGAAAGGAATTGAGCCACACCCACTGCACTGGCTCCCTAGAGGACCCACGTCTCCCAAGGGATTGCTTTGACCAAGTTGAACCCTTACTCACCTGGGACTTAGAGTAATGACACACTATTAGTAGGCAGCAGGCATGAAATAATAACCATGTTACTAATCTATTTTTACAAAGACTAATGATTAGGCTCTAAGATGCTAAAATGTCTGTATTTTTCTGTGATTTGTACTACATATGATATTTGTGCATATACTATTCCATGCAAAACACCATTTAAAAGCATTACCTAAAAATAAATGTCTATACTCTGGTTTCTCTTCAGATCGTATAAATCTTTCGCCTTTTACTAAAAAAAAAAAAAAAATAAATAAATAAATAAATAAATAAAATAAAATAAAAGTAAATGTCTGTACACAGCAGCTTTCATTACAGTCCCTAAAACAGATCCTTTCTTTACACTTGATAACCTTAAGTAAATAAAAGCAGTTCAGCTTCAAAGGCATATCACTTAAAATACTTACCTCAAGTATAAAATTCAACATCAGATATTCAAATTTCTGTAAGTGGAAACAAAGCCATGCTACCTGTAATAAGTGCAAATATGTACTACATACTAATGCATGACATTAGCACTTGGACTTCAAATATCATGCTCTTGGAATATCCAATGCAAATATTTAATGCCGTATTCATGATGTTTAAGTTATTACAAATGCAGTTTCCAACCAGGAATTTTACCCTGACAAATTTGGCTTGCACATATTGCTGTGTACAACTGAATCAATTTCACACTTATTCACTGCCGAGGTTCCGGGAGGTGTATCATTCACGGGCTTGATGTTGCCGTAGCAACACTGCAGCATAGTAACACCCCAGCGCCCACTGGGCTTGGTGCTCCTGTCGCAGTATAGACATTGTGGGCCACATCAAAGGAGTAGCACATGGGCAGGGGTCCTTTGACAATGCACCTCGCCTGCCCCTTTCATCCCAGTCATGATAATGAACATTAAGGCAACTCAGAAGTAATTTTTTTGTTGTTGTTGGAAAGAACATTTTAAGTGCATATCTAAAATTTTCTAAAAGCCCTACAGAAAATAACACGAACTAAGTTCAAGAATGGCTGTACACTGGGCTGTTTTAACCTTTGTATCACTTTAGCGAGGAAGGGAACAGATGAGAAATTTACCTCAGAGATATGCTAAAGAAGATTCAAAATGGTAGCAGCACAACCAGGACCAGAAACTAGGGCTTCTGATTCCATCTCTGATCCATTCTAGTGGGCTGGAACCTTCTACAATCACAGAGCTGAGCAAGCAAGGTGCTGTTGGCTAGAACATGACTTCTCTCAGCATTACTGATAATACTTGTATCATTCCTGCTTTGAGAATCACTAGAGTCCAATCTTTCTAGTGAGACCCTATAGGTCCTGTACTAAAATACATTAAAAAAAGACTTAAAAAGAAAAAAAATGGCTGTAGAGGGATTTAGTTTACTGTAATGATTAAGAAAATAATTGCCAATAGCTCAGCAGATTAAAGTGCCTGCTTAGGCAGACACAGGGATCAGAGGTTCAATCCCTGGCCTGCCATGCCAATCCTGACCCCAGGGGACACTGAGATGGTGATTGAGACTAGGCATGGTGGCACGCACCTATAATCCCAGTGCTTGGGAGGCTGAAAACAGGAGGATGATAATGAGTCCAATCTGCCTAGTGAGATCCTGTGCCCCCTGTATATCCTGTCCTAAATACAAAAAAGAAAAAGAAAGAAAGAAAGAAGAAAAGAATTTCCAGATGGACTATATAATCATAATATTGCACTTTCAAACACAGACATCTGTCCAAAATTAAAGCTCCTGACCACTCATCACAGAGCCCTCGGTAGCCCTGTGCCTCGGTTTTACCAATACAGTCTCGCTGGCGCAGAGATTATTAGCTGGAATCTGCTTCCTAGGGATTCTGGAAAGAAGGACTAAAAATGAGGTGGAGAAACACAGAGAAATTTAATTTCACACTTCTGGAGGTCAGAGGTCCAAGCTCAAGGTGTCAGCATGGCCTCTCCAAAATCCCCCAGGGAGGAGCTCCTCACTGGAGAGCCTGGGCCAGTGTCCCGGGTGCACCCCCTGCATCTCAGGCTCCAGGCCTGTGGAACCCCAATGTTTCTCCATCTCTCACTCTGTGCACCTGCCTCTGAGTCTGCTCCTGTCAAGGCCCCATCACAGTGGACTAATTCCCACCCTTGGCTGCATCTCCACTGTGCTCACTGGTCCATGGAAAAGTGACAAAGTGGGCCCCTCGGGCACATGTTGGAGAATGAGATATTGCATCTGCCTGAGAGACAAAAGTACTCTCCTACCACGCGGAATCAAAGCCTTCCACAGCAGGGTCTCAGAGAACAAGGGACAGGACAGGCTCTGCAGGGCCAGGTGCCCCTGGGACCCGGTGGTGGAGGCTGGGAAGTGCCCCTGTGCCACACAGCTGCCCTGTGGTGCAGAGTAGACCTGAAGAGAAATGCACAGCTCAGATCAGGCCTGGGATCCTAGCACCTGGAAAGGCCTAGACAGGATTTCAAGTCTCCCCATTCAACTTACTGAGATCCTGTCTCAAAACAAGACACACAGAGTGCTTGAGATGTGGTTCACTGCTGAGGCCCTGAGTTCTATCCCTGGTTCTACAGGAAAAACAAAAGAGAAGAGCAAAGACTATGCCTCTTCCTCATGTGCCACCTGCAAACACAGTAGGGCTGGACTGAGGTTAGGGGCAGAGTTTAGGGACACAGAGCCTGTGTCCTGCAGAGGTGAACAGGCTGCTGGGCTCATGGAGCTGCTTTTGCTGGAAGGACAGGAGCCGAGGGAAGGTGGTGACATGCTTTTCCAGGAGGAGAAATCAAGCCTGTTCATGGAATACTGAGGCCTAAATTCTCTTCCCACTTTACTGAGAGACCCCTAATGTTTGGAAGCTTTCTTTATGAAAACTGACAACAACATTTCAATAAGTGATAACCCTGGTTATTCTCTTGATATTATTTTGCTCAGTTAATTCTAGTTTTCAGGTAGCCCTGTTATGTATAATGTCTGTGTGTCTATCTATCTGCAGGCTTATATGTGTTTATCTTAACATGACAGCCAAGTGAAATAAAAAGGAAACATAACCGATCCTCATGATTTTCATAACCTCTTTCGCTGTGCATGAACTACTATTATAGAGTAGATAAGTAAGCATTTTAACAAGGGATTTTTGCTATAAATATTGACCTGTCTCTACCCACTCTGCAGCCTTTTGCTCCTTCCTGAGGGGCTCTTATACACAAACCATTGCCAACTTGCAGGAAAGAAATTAATTGCAGTTTTTCTTGACTTCAAGCAAATCACCACGCTGTTGCTCTGACAGTGATTCAAGGCTCCTTCACGGGCAGCAACTGATGGCTGCAGACCTGAAAACATCAGTGCTTACTCCACAGAGTAAGCAAAACTTTTTGTGAAGCTGCTGATCCTCTCATGCTATGGTTTCTGTCTAGTTGCTACTCCCAAGCTTCAGAGGTTCAAAAGTGGGGCTTCAAGTGCGTGACACTCAGGAGTGGGCTGGGGCAGCGCAGTGTGGCGCTGGGAGGCAAAGCTTGCTCAGAGGAAGTGGTCCCTGGGGCCTGGCCTAGAGGACTATGACCTATGCCCCAGCTCTGCCCTTCTCTCTGCTACCTGGTGGCCAGGGTGAGCAGCTCTCTCTCCTCAGGCCGTTCCACTGTGCTGTTTCTGTGTTGGCGCCGCTGTCTGCAAGTTGAATCCTCCAAAACTATGGTCCACACTAACCCAGTCCTCTTTCATGGTGCAGATGCCAGTGTTGTTCCAGTGAGGTCCAAATGGCTAACACACAACTCTGGTCCAAAGGGGAGGGGAGAAAATGCATGAACACCCCAAGACAAGAATTCACAGAAAAGATGGGGAAATCAATAGTTATACAGAGTTCTGTCTTTTGCTAATGAAAGACACAAGAAAAATTCCCAGAAAAGAAAACCAAAAGGAAATAAAAAGAACACAGAGTTCAAAAGAGAACATCCTGGGAAAGTGGAGCTGCATGGCAGCACTGCCTCCACTGCTTGGTGCAGGCTGAGCTCACCCTGGCTCTCATCTGTGGATCAGCGTGTTGACGTCCAACTGCTTGCTTCAATCAGCAGAGGAATCAACTGCTCCGTGTGGCATGTCAAGGGATGGAGTGTGGCTGTGACTCAAGAGAACTTCTAAATTGAGGAACCTTGGAGAGCATCAGGGATCAGGCAATCCAGGGCACAGCCCAGGGTCCATGATGGAAAACACTCTGTTTTCTCACCAGGGATCTAGCATCACAGCAGCCAGTTACATGAGAAGGAGGAAGAGCAAGGAGACAGCCAACCCCATGTGGGGGCCAAAAAGGAAGGGTGGTGAATGCACCCGGATGCCTGGGGGTTGCTCACAGTGACTGGCGAGTCCATGGCCTTGAACCCCATCAGCAACTTCAAGGAAGCTTGGAAGCCAAGCAAGAGATGCATCACTCATTTCCACTTCCATAACCTCAGTTTCCAACTGCAGGGAAACACAGCCACGCATGACTCAAAATGCTAACAGTAAGAGATTCTACCCAAAGATGCTGCCGATGCAAGGTGACCAAATAAAACAGTGAGCATGAAGTTACAGGAAGGCTGCTTAAATGTTGTGATGGCTACAGCCACAGGACCCGTCACTTCCAGGGTTTCTGATCCAGGCTGTTGGGTCAGGACATCTCCAGGGATGTGAGAATTGGGCCTTGAAAAGTTCATAAAGCCAACCTTTCAGAACAGGGAGAACTGCTGTGGTTGGAATACTTATATCCTCCAAAACTCAAGCTGAAGTTAAATTGTCATGGCAACACTGCTCTGAGGTGGGCCTTCTACGAGGTGGCTAGGTTACAAGAGCTCCAGCTCACAAGGGGCATGTATGCCCCTAGCAAAGGTGAGTCCTTCACCCTTTCAGTCCTTCTCATCTCCTCACCTTCTCTCATATGATGGGGCAGCTAGAAGGTTCTCAGAGGACCTTGCCATTGGTCTCATCAGGCTCCAGAGCCATGAGCCAGTCCATCTCGGAGGGTTGTGCATTTCGTAGGGTACTGGTCAGCAACCTTGTTGCTAGGCAAAATGTGTAGTAGCAACAATATAAAGAGGAGGGTATTTTTGGCTCACAGCTTCAGAGGCTTCAGGTCATGGGTGGCTGGATACAAGGCATAAATGTCTTGGCAGAAGGACAAGGGAGAGGATGACTGTGCATCTCATGCACTTGGGAAGCAGGCGGCAAAGGCACAGCACCTGAGAGGACAGAGAAGATGCAACACCCAGGGCCGCATCCCACAGCCACCTCAATATCAGCTGTGTGCTAAGCTGCTCCAGTGGTCACGCTCAGGCTCAGGATTCTGCCTCAGCAGCATAATGAGACTAAGACGGATGTGACGGGGGAGTGGCAGGAACTGCATGTCCATCAAAGTACATGGCCATAAAGGTCGTCTGTGCTCAGGATGTAGCCAAACATACACTTGAGAACATTGAATCATGACATAAGGTGAAGTTATATAGCTAGGTTGAGAGCACTTGAGAAGTGTGGGGTAAGCACCATAGATAAGCTCGCAGCACATGGAATACAGAACACAATTCTGGCTGTGTCGGGTACAGGCAACACCGCAACAGGGAAAGAGCTCATACACCACATCAAGCAGGGCTGTCCTAGGCTGCAGCATGCACCACATGTGGAACAGTGGATGCAAGTCAAGTAGGTAACAACGAACAAGAACATTATGGACAGAAAGACACTGGGCTTCCTCCTTTGGAGGGCAGACTCACTGGCTCTAGACATCGGACTTGTGAGCCTGCATAGAAACATCCAATCATGATCTTGTCCCTTCTGGGCTCACGGCTCTGTCTCTCCTGCTTGGCCATGCATCATGACACCCAGGGGCTTCTGGTGGAGGACCCAGATACTGCTCACCTGGACAGCATGAAGTCTACGGCTGCTGCGCAGGCTCACGAGTTCAGGGTCAGCAGCCGATGAGTCTATGCTCTGATGGAGCAAGCTCAGATCCTTTCTGCTCCTGGGGCCTGCCTCAAGCCTCATGCAGGGGCCTTGTAATTGTCATCACTGTACAAAGATAGATGTGGCCGCCGCCTGCTGCAGCCTGAGCCACAAGCTCACCTACTTCTCACCTACTTCTCCTTCTGTGCTCTTAACTAACTTGGCAGAGCCAGTCATTCTGGTACTTTAAGCTGCTTTGTGAGTTTTTCTGTCCTGAAAACTCTAGGATTGCCAGGCTGGTCATGAGTTTTGAAGCTCACTTGCATCAGGATTGTTGCTTAGACAACTGTACCATGAGAAAACCACAGGAAATCAAACCCACTTGGGGGCCTGTGGTAGTTGATCCATTGTGTCAACTTTGAGGAAGCTTGGCGGGATGGACTTGGCTAGTTTCCGGCTATGGGGAACCCATCCTGCAGGATGCAGAGGGCCTGCCCTGGGATGTGATTGGTTCCACTATGGAGCCAGGTGGGCCACCCCAGAGTGACTCAATACAAAAAGTGTGTAAAAACAGTTGAGGAAGACTTAGAGTAGATCAGCCCAGCACAGCCCAGCCCAGTGAAGCCCAGCTGAGAGTAGCCAAGCCCCGTCCTGCCCTGGTTGCTTCGTGCCTGGCCCAGCCCTGCCCTGTTTCCTTGGAGAAGTACTAGTTTTTGGAGGAGCTTGATCTTTGCAGCCACTTTGGAGGAGGTCTGGAGCCAGCCGAGTATGAACTGAAACCAGCACAAACTGTGAACTAAGTAAATCTTTCCTTCCTTCATTTTGAGTATTGGGTATTTGTTCCAGCAACGAGTAAAAAGTAACGAAGACAGGGTCTTAGACATGAACTGCAGAGTGAGGTGAGACCCCAGGGATACAATCAAGAACAGATCAGATCCTAAATGGTCCTTTTTACTGAGCTTCAGGGTGAAGAATTTGTTCCAGAGGCCCTGAAGAATCTATGAAGGATACTGCAAAGCAGCATCATAACCACCTTTAGGATAATTTGGGATGGCTGTGGAGAGTGAACCAGATGGGACTGGGGTTAGAAGAAGATGGGATGGCTAAGAGTGCTGCATCACTCCAAGGAGAAGGCAAACAGACTACAGCAGGTCTCAGCTACAGGGCTGCTGAAAAGGAGACTAACTCAAGGGACTGTGCATGGGAAAACAAGGTGACATGAGGACTAACTGCAAGGCTCCAGGGAGAGCCAGGCACAGAGGGCACTTTCGGGGAATGAAGCAGGGGCAGAGCTCAAGGTGAGCCCAGCCAGGTGCAGTACACTGCTGGGAGAGGGGTCTGAAAGACAGGAGAAAGTAGGGTGGAAGAGGGGGTCAGGGATTCCCAGGTACAGCTGGAGATGAAGACAGGAGCCCGGGCCAGCTCACCCTGGGGCCATGCACCACAATTGCAAACAGAAAGGGAGCAAAGGAAGAGTGCAGAACCCCAATATTTCAGCGAAGTGGAGATAAGCCCAGCACAGGAGGAAAGCCAGGAAGAGGCACTATGTCCAGGTGACAGGAGCACCTGGTTGTCACGCAAATCATGAAAGGCGCTTCTGTGTAAATGTATGGAGACCAGGCACCACGGAAATAAAACAAGGGCTTGCTGATGCTGGTACTTACCACATGTGTGTTAGGCACAC
>PVJA010005946.1:58023-76276 GCA_004027025.1 Myocastor coypus
TGCTGTATTTCTTTCTCTGAGAAGTGAGTGTTCATCTCAGATGCCCATTTCTGGATTGGGTCTTTGAATTTTGGGACCCTAATGGTTTTTAGCTCTTTGTAGATTCTAGATAGAAGACCTTTGTCTGAGTACTTGTTAGTTATAATCTTTTCGAAATTTGTGGGTCGTCTTTTCACTTTGTTAGTGATTTCCTTTGACAAGGCACACTTGTGACCATGCGTTACGACCGTGAGTGCAGCATTTCTCCTAAGCTGTGCTCTCAAAGGGCGAGTTCATGCTGTCACCAAAGGGGAAAGAACCATGTGGCACTCCTCTCCCACGGCAATGACTTGTTTCCAAAGCACTAGCGGGGACTCAGTGCAGGCTTTTTAATTGAAAAAGCAAAGCCAGAAGAGAAGGCCTGTGCAGGAAAGTAGAATAAAATAGAGACAGATGAGGATCATTCCGTTCCTCTTTCAATCCAGCCCTTGCCTATTCCAGCTCCACAGACATTACAGCATCAATAAATCTCCAAGTACTATAAATGATTCATTAGTATTTGCCTTAGTTAAAAGTTAAGAGCACAAACAGCAAATCTAACAGCCCCAGCTGGCTTTTCTATTTTTAATTTTGTTTGTGCTCTAGCAGGTGAGAGAAAACTAGCTTTACATGTTCTATACAGAATAAGCAAGTCAGACTCGGGTCTGAGATGTTACATCTTAAGGCCACACTGCTTGGAAGGTAATCTGATGTCACTCACACATGCGTATTCTGTCTTTACCCACAAGGGACAGTGCAGAAGAAAAGCTGAAGGTTTGGGGGGGGGGCAGGGGCCACTGGGCAAAAGTGAGTTGCTCTTCTTCCCAAGGCAGCATCACTGCCACGTGCCTGTTGCCTTGGAAGGGACTACCTGGGCCTTGTCTAGCAGCAGATGGGTGAGGGGTGCTGCCACCAGTGGCTGAGCCAAAATGGGGCCACTGTCTCTTCCGTTGCTTGCCTGTGCCATGCCGTCTAGCTCCTCAGCTGCCCGGGCATGGGCACCCAGCAGATGATGGGGTGTTTGCAGCCTGCCCCATCCTCATGCTGGGGGCTGAGCAGAGGGGGCTGATGCGGCTCCAACTGTGTCAAGGGCTTCAAAGGCCCAGGCCACAGGACACACTGGAGGGACCACTCACTGTGTCTCCTTTGCTCCAAATGAGCACTCAGATTGGCTTCTTTTCAAAATCAAGCTTATTAGGAGTTCACAAGGCCTTGACAATGTGCTGCTGTCTTTTGGGGTAGGGTGAGTTGGGTTTGGGTTTTGCCCTTCCCTCACTTTCACACCATGTCTTTTATTTCCCTACGCTGGAGCAGCCAGGGCCAACAAACCACTGGCATCGCGCTCCCCATTCCTACCACACCAACAGCCAACCCTGCTGCCTTGTGTCCCCCAAACTGACCATCATTTTCGTGTCAGATAGAATCTAGCAGGCTCCATCCCACCATTGAGGTACTCACACATCAGGGACCTGGAGTCCAATTCGGGTGACCTAGGAGAACAAAGGTCCAGGACACCAACAGCATCAGTTCAGCACAGGAAGTTGGACGAAGTGCACAGGTCGTGCAGGTGCCTGTGTGACAGAGAAAGGCACCATGCCCTCTCAGAGAACCCTGGAAGTCTCTGTAAAGTTGCCATGAGCTACGGATCGGCACATACTGCTGTGGGATTTATTTTCCTCATTTTAACAAATGTCACATAGATATAGGTACAGAAGGATCACACTGTTCCTGAGGAACTTGTCTAAAACTAGTGAGCCGGGCATGGTGGCTCACGCCTGTAATCCCAGCACTCGGGAGGCTGAGGCAGGAGGACTTGGTGCAAGTTCGAGACCAGCCTGGGCTACAAAAGTGAGCTCAAGGCCAGCCTCAACTGCATAGCGAGACCCTGTCTCAAAAAGACAAAAATAAATAAATAAATAAATAAATAAATAAATAAATAAAACTAGTGAGGTGGCTGGAGGGAGGTAGCCAGGAGAAGGACTAATCTTACCTTTATTTATTCACTAAGTATATTTTAAGTTTCTATAATGTGTTGCCCCTTATTTAGAGCAGGAGTTCCCAATTGTGAACAGGACAATTCCATTCTCTCTTCAGCACATGATTTTCTTTTTTTTTAGTACAAGGTCTGTCGGGTCTCACTATGTAGAACTGACCCATGGTGATCCACCAGTGTTCACCCTCCCAAGCACTGGGATTACAGCCATCTGCCACCACACTCAGTCTCAATTGCTGTCTCAGGGCTTGTTATGATTTGTATCTAGTTGTCCCCCCAAAGCCTCATGTAAATCATGGGGCTGTCAAGTGCACAGCTGTAGGGGCGGGGCTTGAGGGGGCGTGGCCAAGAGAGCAGGATCTGTAAGAGCACCCCCTCACTCAGGCAGCAGTCTCTCTGAGGTATGGAGCAGATCATCCTGCATATGGCAGCGCCCAGCCTCTCCTCCAGACCCTATAAAGAAGGGGCAGCATCTTGAAACCTCTAGTAACTGAACTAAATAAACCTTCCCTCCCCTAAGCTCGTGTATCAGGTTTTTGTCCCAGGAGTGAGAGATAAGTAACCAAGATAGTGCTCTCTGGGGATGGGACCAACATGGCACGTCAGGGATCAAATCCTGGCTGCTGCATTTGCCCAAGCAGGCTCTTTACTGCACTTCAGCTGTTTGGCTGGGCCAGCACATCGTTTTTGAATGGATGGAGGGACACGACAGCAGGCACAAGTACTATCTTAGCGTAACAGAGGACAAATGTTGGACAAAGATATTTTAGGGTGTGTGTGTACAAGCGCTGGGTGTGAGCATGTGTGTTTGTGAGTACTGAGGACCTCTGGAAAGCTGCAATGCACTCCTGAGAAACACCAGGGTACGCTCAGACAAGCAGGGATGCACACCGTGCTGTGCACACTTCAGCAGAGTGGAGCCTGGTGTGCACTGACCGGATGTGTAAAATCCCTTTAGGTTACTGGATTTCTTACATATTGTCACTTACATATGCTAAAGTATTTGTTGGCTTAAATTATGCTAGAGGAATGTCACTCATAAATTGCCTTCTGCCTGACAATCTAAAGGGAGGGAACTTCCAGGCTAAGACCCACTTTCCAGGCTGAGGAGGGTTTCTCCGTACACCAGACATCCAAAAGGCCAGGGGATGACCTCAACTCCCCACTTTAATATGGCACACTCATTTTCTTTTTTTGTAGCTGCAGAGCCCCTGTTAGCTTACACCCCAAAACACGTATCAGCAAGGGGGTGTTTGTGTTTGGCAACAGTCAGCCCTGACGGACTCTGGCTGCACCAGCAAGGCTGGGAGCTATGTGAGGAGAATGCAAAACCTCACCAAACAAAACCCAGCTGACAGCAAATAAATTGGAACCAATAAGTAATCATCGAGCCTTATCATTTAATCTCTGCCAGAAGAAAGACGGATATTCTAGACCATTCCTAGCAACCCAAACAGCCATTTAACACCCGAATTTCGATTAGAGGGCATGTGTGGCAGGGGGATGCTCTGTCATGGTGTGAGTTATTCTGATGGATGAACCTGGCTAATAGTTTCTCCTGAATGAAATGAATCGTGGCTTATGTGGTCCCTGGATGAGAACATCTGTGTGCGCATGCGTATATGCATACATAGTACACACGCATGCACACACACTGACACCACTAGCAAGTAGAGTGGGGCAGAAACATCAGTGAGACAGAGGTTCTGTAAAGCATCAAATGAAACAAAAGCAGAAATTGTGGTTACTTACATTTAAAGAGATCAGGACAGATAGTTTGGATAAAGGATTATCACAGCCCAAAGTGTGAGCAGTGTGCTTACAGGCACGGGCAGCTCTCTGTCCATGCAGACCGACCACCGGCACTAGACTCCATCTTTCCCCCTCGCAGCTGCTCACCTAGACCCCGCTGATTCAGTATTTCTTATAGAAAGCAGGGCACCCTCCTAAGAGTACCAGGAGTGGCACATGTAAATATCGCATCACTTTTTCGAAAAGCCACATTTTCCTATGTAGATCTGTATTCCTGTTGCTCCTGTGTGAAAGTGTTGTCACAGTGGGCAGGGCAAAGAGGGAGAGGTGTAGTGTGTTGCCAGATCTTCATGTTCCGTGTACATCACGGCCCAGTTGTGCTAGTTGCTTGAACATCCTCAAGAGTGGGAACAAAACCCCCTCCTCAGGCTCAGGGAGGGATGCGCGTGGTACTCCTCCACCACTTGCACACGTTGGTGAATGAGTCCTCAAGTGACCTCATTCATTACGGTTGAACCATATGACATGATGGGAGTGTGTGTGCTGGGGTCCCGAATGCCACCACCATCCCATGCCAATACTATCACACTGTTACCATCAGCACCACAGTCATCACTATCATCACCATCACTCTCAGCATCACTGCCATCACAATAGTCATTTTATAAATCTCCACTGCCACCATCGCCAACACCATCACCATCACCATCACCACCATCACCACCATCATAGTGGTGGCAGCAGGACACAAAGCAGCATACTTATAAACCAATTTCTATTTTTAAAACACTTATGCACAAAGTGGACCCAAACTGTTTTCATATGAAAAATTACTGGCTTGGATCACCCAGAGTATATGGGAAGCTTGTTCGAGCTCTCTCATGAGAAGGAAATAAATCAGTGCTTTTGCCTACATGGTTTTTGCGGGCACTGTTCTTTCTCCTAATCACACTGCCGTGGCAAGCATAAATGATATGACATCTCAATCTGAACCAGTAGAAGGGACAGTGCCAAATTCACTGCAGAGGCAAAGCTGGGAAGGGAGTGTGAAGACTGTCTCTATTCTTCTACCACACAGAGCCCTGAGTGATGTTATCAGCCATGACATTTCTGCAGCAACTGTGAGACTACCAGTGCCACCTGTGTGACAGAAGATTACTCACTGGCTAGAGGTTTTATTTTTAAACAGCTGGATTGCAGATGCCATGGAGCCTCTTCACTCATAACTTTCATAGCATATCATTCTGCATTTGCAAATGACCAATAAAGATCCAGTAAATTGCTAAATATTGAAAATGTTTGTTTATAAAGTGCAAAGGATGTGTTCAGTTGCCACAAGCTCCCAAAGCTAATGGAACCAGCCTCTTTCCAACTCCATTCAGAGACACCACACTGGAAGCCTGAAAGGAGCCACTAGTTATCACTTTGCAGAAATCAGAAGTGTTACAATCAGCATTCACAACCAGCTATGATGGGAGTGCCCAGACTTAGGAAGCTCGGCCCCTGACAGGAGTCAGAGGTAAGGAGTACAGGCACACTTCTCCCTTTACACCCTGTCATACTGGCAATGGACCAGGCCTCCATGGCCCTGGATCTCATTCAGAGCCAAAGATGAGCTCACGAAGTCCTGCAGAGCCACTCCAAGTCTTGGTCTCCGGCTTATGTGGGAGCCCAGATATTCGTTGCCACTCACCACTTACCAAACTCACAAGATTTTCCCCTGAGCAATTTGAAAGTTACTTCCAAAAGGCGTGCTAAATATAGACAATTATATTATTCTGATTTAGATGAGAAGAAGAAGAAATCCAAGAATCTTAGGTCCAGGGGAGGAATTCTGTGTTGGGAAGCAAGTGTGCAGGCTCGGGCTCGCCCTGCGATGACAGTCATGAAACCCAGTTTCAGGGCAATGCTGCTGCAGTGAGCATCTTCTCTGCAAAATGCTCAGAAGACCAGTGAGGGAGCTACAGTCAGAGACAGAACGAGGAATCAACCACGAACAAATTTTGGGCTGTGCGTCAGAGACAAGGAGGGCAATCAAGATTTTCAGAGAGATGAGAATCTTCTCATGACATTACACTGCCACAGGACACATCCTAAAGCTCTAGAAACTCCCTTCCAGGTCTTACTGAGCTCCTTTCAACATTTTAAGAAATGATTACATCAGAAGAGTTTCTTCTGACCAGGACTCCCCGAGAGGACAGTTTTAGTTTATTTGTAAGAAACCAGGATAGAAAGTGGGCAGTGGTGACTCAGGCAGATGCCTCAGGAATCATCCCTTGGTGGATTCTGCAGCTTTCCATCACACTGATGCCCCAGCTCTGACTGGTGCTTCAAATCTGATTTCTGTGTGTTCCCCTACCTTTAAATGCCACCGACAAACCCTTAGGCCTCATGGGCTTGAAGAAATGAAGGCCTGCCCTCAGAAGAAGAATGGTGGAGCATCGCACCTTGAAGGAGCACTGCATCCGTGACCAAACATCTCAGCTCCAACGCACATCAGCGGTGGCTACGGTGCTCCCATGCAGCACACCCAAGCATCACATAACAGACATCTTCCACATAGCTTCCAGTGTGGTCTCACAGAAGCCATGAGTCCACCATCTCCACAGAGACTGTGGGTGAGGAATTGTGAGTGAGGTACCTACACAGCACATATGGGTTAGAAATCTCTGCAAGTACTCTGAGTGTGGTATCACCACAGGCGCTAGAAGTGAGCTATTTCCACGAAACCTACAAATCAGATATCTTTGCAAAGATTATGTTAGGTATCTCCACAGAAGCAACAAACCAGGTGTTTCCAAACAAGATCTGAGTTGAGCAACACCCAGAAATGATAAACTAAACATGGCCATGGGAAAAGTAAGTTAGATGGCTCCACAAAAATTATGAATTAGAGATCCCCCAGGTACAAGTTAGTTATTTCCAAAGATACTGACGCAGGTGTCCCTACAAAAATTATGAACTAGATACTGTTGCAGAATCCTGGAGTTAGATACCCCCACAAAGATGAAAAGTTGGTTACTGCCATAGAAGCTATGCATTAGATAGCTCTCCTTCCCATGAAAATTTTGAAAGCACATAGGAAGTGTCCATAAAGAGCCTGCTTTCTGTCATAACTCCGTGCCAGGGCCTCTATCACTACTTTTTCCATTGCAAGGTAAAATCCAACCCTGCCCCCTTTCCACAGCTCTTTTTATCTTAAATATAACTCAAGGAGCTCTCCCCTTCTTTCCAATTATCAAGGTTCACACACAGGGTTCACATGCCTGGAAACACCTGGGGCCTTGACCCTGATCAAAGCCAGCCATGGAGGGTGAGAAGGGCCTCCACCCCTCTCCTGTAAGAAATGCGGTCACAAATCAGAACGCTTATTAGAACACATGAGTGGTAGAAGCATTGTTTAACATTGCATACCTTGGGATGATAAAAATGAAGGCATATTTCTCTTTTAACTAAAAAGCTTTAGCAGAAACCACTGATTTACTTTGTTAGAAAAGAATTTGAGGCTCTATTTTAAAAATACATATATAGCCTTGTATATCATTATTACATTTGAGGTGAACTATCAGGGTCAAACAGAATATTAAAAGCAGAAGAAATTACTTATGGGGTATTACTGAGTATTGAACAGTCTCAATGAACATAGATGATTACAAATAACTTTTTTGCAGCTATTATTTTATTAAACGCTTGAAAGTTCCTCTTTTATCAAGCCAGCTGTCCTGAGGAATTGTGTTTCATTTTATTCACTTAGTACTTAATTTCCTTATCCAAAGAACTGGACAGTTTTTGTAGACAAAGCCTTATTATATTTGATGGGGAAAATGGCATTTATTAAAACAAGCAGAATGTTTTAGAATGAGATAGCTGATGACTGCAGAACACAAGTCCATGTTTCACCTGTAAGTGATCACTAGATCATTATCACTAGATGATATACAAGGAACATGGACACTTTTCTTTGATTTGCACCTGTATTCCAGTTACAGAAAGCTCTGCATCTCCAGCCTAGTATTACCTATTACAAGAGTAACCAAGGTGCTCTTTACTGTCTTTTCAGCAATGTCCGTCGCCTTGCCAGTACATCAGCAGGACTGTTGCCAGCTTCTCATTGTGTCTTTTACTTCCTGGAACTATGCATAAGATTTCAAAGTAAAGACTAATCCCAAGGATAAATCTGCATGTTTCGATCATTTCAACAAATACTACAGAATATGAGACACCAAAGAAAGTTATTAAGCCAAAACGTTGATAAATGTTTTATTGGGAATAAGAATTCCTGAACCCAGAATATCTGAGGGTTTATGATATGTATTATGTCAATTTTCTGAATGTTAAACATTTTGTGCTTGGGGCCTGGTGGGATGGCTCAGTGGTCTAAAGTGCCTGCTTGGGAAAGCTTGGGCGGCTTCAGGGACCGCGGTTCGATCCCCGGCACCACATGCTGCGCCAGCCCTGCCCTCGGGGTGGGCTGAGTCGGCCATAAAAATGAAGTGAATAAACAAACAAAGGTTCTGAAACAAGAAAAAAATAAATAAATAAAATGAAAAATTTAAAAAAAAAAACATTTTACGCTAAAATGTTTGAAAGAAAGAGGAAAAGAAATACTGAACTCATGAATTTTAAAGCATGAAACAAAGGTGGAAATAAAATAGGTTGGGGAGCTATCATCAATTATCTTCTAAATATTATAGTGCATTGTATTCCACATAGAATATTGCATGCGACTATATTTTTATTCTAATACCAATTTCTAAATTTTCAAGGTTTATTTCTAAAACCACTTCTAGAAATGTATGCAGTTTTAGTTTACCAATTTTAATTTGGACAATATTACAACAAATGGCCTAGGCTGATGGGTCATCAAGGCTCTTGAGAAGTTTTGAGTAAAGCCTCCTTCTACAGTCACCAGTTGTCCCTTAGAAATCCCCGAGTCACCCTGGCAATGGCAGTTCAGACTGCCCTAATGAAAAGCGCACATTCCATCTGGCTGGCTGTGTCCTTGTGAATGCTCCCTAATCTCCAGGCTGCCACTAAGTATGCATGGTCTGAGTGATATAAAGAAGATCTGTGATTGTTTAACATCTTGCAAATTGTGGTTTTGTTATATACTCATGAGTAAGACACAAATGTCTCCATGGCTTACGGACTCTGAGTACGGTGTTAAGAAGCCTTTGTGATACGGAAAAGCTCAGTTTTTGCCTTCTGATCCACCTCAGCTCAGAGGACATGGTTTCTCAGAGTGGGGCCTCAGAAGTCCAGCCTCTGCAGATCCCTGCCACAGTGGTCACAGGGCCAGGGAAGAAACAGGTTCCCCAGACTCTACCCAGGACAGCACATCCAGCACTGACACGTTCCCACGTTGTTTTCTGTGAGCGGCCAATGGTTCTCAGAGCTGTGGGCTTTCACAGCACAGAGCTGTGGAGAGCGCCGCTCGGCATCTCACAGGTCTGGCACTCTGCCCTGGTGGAGAGGTGCAGCCGGGTACTCTGGGCAGCTGGGCAGGAGCTCCTCCAGCCTCCCAGGTTTGGCCCTTTGGGTGATGCCTCTGAGAGCCACCGCTAGCAAAATGAAGCCTGTTCTCTTGTGAGCAGCAGAAAACTGTCCTTGCTTCACATGAGAGCTGCCACTCTTTCAAGGTTCTGCTAGTGTTTCCACAAAGTGAGGTCCATAAGTCATTCACCTTTGAAGTATGTCCCCTTGATATTCTTCACTTATGTTGAATGGGACACACACACACATGCACTATCAGAGTGCCTCATATTCTCGCACTTGTGCAATTCAGTAGAATGTGGTTTGTTCAGAACGCCAGAGCTTGTTCACACTCACTCATCTGTGGTATTAGAAGACACATAAATCTAGTCATAGAATTATTTTAAAAACCAAGCTGGTCATTATCCTGAATTCCTGCCCTTCTTAAGAAGATTCCCTGACTCCCCTGCTACAGCCTTGATTATCTGCAGTTCTGGTGACAGACCTGGCTGCAGGCTGTTGCTGCACAGCGACACAACTGACGTCCTGCTCTTTTCCAGCTCACACTTTCTCGGCACCCTTTGACAACTAGGCACACACTGGGCCAAAACAGAAACAAGGAACATGTGGGTGGTAACTAACCCAGAAATAAAATATCGATCTGCGCTTTCCACTGGGCCTCCCAAGGTTTGAGCCAGCCTCTCCCTCACCGAGGACAGCAGAACCAAAACCTGACTGCCACTCACTTCTTGACCTAAGCCTCATGGCTCTTCAGTGGCTGACTAGTTAATTAAATACAGTAGTGGAATCCCAGGTGGGCACCCTCTTGTGCGCACACTTGCAGCAAGGCCATTTTACTGTAGGCACCACCTGTACACAGCCATGTGGTATTCCTCCTTAACTACAGCGTTCTGTCCACTGGCTGTCAGATCACATGTGATAGGACCCACAGGGGCACAGGTCACCCATTTAGAATTCCTTGTCCTGGTTTCCTCAGCAGAACATGGAGTTTTGTGTATTTTTAGGCTTTCTTCCATTAGTCCTATACCTCATAAGATGCCAGCTCTCTAGGAAGGGAAGACGGAATGCTAGCGGGGTGCAGAATCTAGGTCCTGCCACTCGGCCAGTGCCAAGGAAGCCTGGCCCCTGCAGGGCGTCCCGGTGGGCACAGTGAGGGCTTCTTAGGTTGGTTACACAGCTCGCACTTCTGCAAAGCAGAGTCTGAGCACTGGGTGTCTGTACCTTATGCAAATTATTCATGTTAAGAAGAGCATTCTCCTAGAAAGATGTCTTTAGAGACATCACTTATTCAGTTCTTTTAAATCAAGTATGGGACATGAAACCCTGGGAGGTGATTTCTCTGATAAAGGGCATCCCAGATACTGTGTTTTTGCTCCTGATCATGTAGCAAGAAGCCGCAGGTGACAGATCCAGATGGGGCAAGGCCACCAGCAGGGTGGGTGGAGTGACAGTTCAGACAAGAGGATGGGCACAGTTAATGAGAGGGTCTGCTCTATTCAGAGAACTGGAAAAAGCTCACACCCTTCCCTCTTCAAATTTAAATTGAACACTTTCAGACAATGGGCACCCAAACAAGCTTAGGACTGGTACCTGGCAGAATGCAAACCCTGGCTTCACTACTCAGGGAGCATGCGTAAGCGCATGCGTGCGTGCGAGCATGCACCTCCCTTCATCCGCTTCCAGCTTAGATCTGAGTGCTCTAGGTGCGGTACTCCACACTGCGAACAAAGAGGTCTCATTCTAAGATCTCAGAGTGGAGCTGGAAGGAGCCAAGAACACTGCAGCCCTGTGTGTTAATGTTTCAGTTCTGACTCTTAGACCGATTTGCCCTTCCCTGGAGGACAAAAACCAACCGACCCTCTCCTGCAGGCCTGGTATTCAATCTGTGCATAGCTGTGTCATCTCAGAGGGAAGAACCAGTGTTGTGTTCTGTGTGTCACCGGCCCTGTTCAGCCCTCATCCGCAGCATCCTAGATTCAAGCCTCCCTTTCCACAGACCTCCAGTGAGATCTCTTTTGCCCAAAGCGCCCATAACCGATGAGCGGACCCAAGGGAGGACCCTGCTCTTTCCCCTGAAGGAAGCCGCCAGTGCTGGCCTGGACTCTTCTCCCCCAAAACGCTGCTTTTCTTGGGACTCCTCCTCGGGCTTCAGTGCATCACATCTCCTTTGAGGAGTTCCTGCTGTCACCACTCTAAGTGCTGCTACTCCTTCTGGTCCTGCGTTCTGTTTGTCTCTGTGACTGTAATATGCTGTGTCTGTGCCTGGGCTAAATTACTTCCCATTGTCAATAATACCTAGACCCACGAGTAAGAGAAGAGCATAAAACTCAACATCAGAACCTAGGCTCACGCCAGAGGTGAGCAGTGTGGGCTCCCCATGGGTTAGCCTCGCTGCCCATCCTCGGGGAGCCCCAGGCAGCCCTTCAATGGCAGAGGCAAGATGTGGGAGAAAGAAGCCTGGTGCCCGCTCTCCCTGTACCCCTCCCCACTGCTGCAGTCTCCTGCAACCTGGCCCCTTCAAGTTGTCAGCCTTACTTAGCTGTCTGTCTCCCTGTGCCCAGCCCCCATAGGACCTAAACAGAGGCCTTGCCCTAGCACATTCTGGGATCTCTTTAGTCCCTTTTATTTAAATCAGTTGCCAGAAGCCTTTGCTCTGATGCCTACTTATGTGTGGCCTGAGCTGCTGCTCTGTGCCCCTCCTAGGAAGCCCTCTTTCCAGAGTGTGACCTTTGGTGGCACCTTTCCTGTCCTGGCAGGGCCAGCCTTATGCAGCATCACTGGAGGTTAACAGCACTTGCTCTGCCTCTCTCCCTCCATGTCTTCCCTGTCCCTCTAGGATTGTTGTGGGAACTGCAGTGACAGTGAGGAAGAGCTCCCCACTCGCCTCTAGTCCCCAGCCTGAGGTCCCCACCATCGGTTGGTGGTAGCAGCTGCTCCAAGTGCTGTTTACAGTTTTGCACAGTGGTCTTTCCCATTGTCCACTAAAGTTGTGGCCTGGGGAACACAGCCAGAGCTGTCTCCAGTGTCCTCTCAGCCCTTGGCCTGGCTGAGTTTGGCAAAGCCTGGGCTGTTCCTGGGACAAAGGTGCGTCCCTTCAGCTCCCCTGTGGGGCTTGGGGCTTTCCGTATTTATGTATTTGTATGAATGTATATAGCAAGCAGAGCATTCTTAATTCCTACCCCAGACCTGGCATTCTGGCTCAGTCTTTAGGGCAGTCAGCACTGGCTGGGAGAGCTGAGAGCAGAAGAGCCACTGCCAAAATCAAGGCTTCTTGAGCTCTGCTAAGAAGTGGTAAGGCCAGATCCCTGAGACCCCAGCATTGTGCTAGCCACCACCAGCTTCTGAGTAAGGCTCACACCTGCCCTTGGTGTCCTGGGCTCAGGCTGCCCTGATTAGGACCCAATACTGTGTTCCTTTACAGCAGTTATCAGAGTTGAATCAGGGGGTTCTCTATCCTGTAGGCCTGTGCCAAAGTGTGACCAGAGATTGGACTGACCCATTAGTTCACTGCCTGAACTGATCCACATGGGTCTCCCTCTGCCTTCCAGTTCCCAGGTCACCTTGTCTCTTATGCTGGGCCCTGAAAACACATCTTTCAAAAATGCTCCAGCCCAGGCCATAGGAGAGGTAGGGGTGTCCCTGACCAACTCTGGCCAACATTCCAGAATCCCCTCATAAACATACACACATGTGCCCAGCAATAATCTGCCCCTTCCTGTGTGTGCTCATGGGGAATGACTGGGTGTGTATCTGTGTATGTGTGAAGGGGGTAGGGTAAGGCTATGCCTGTGTCCTGGGCCCCAGCCCTAGTCCTCCCCAGACTGATTGATAGTGAGCCTGCCCAGTGTTAGTGTAGAAAGGGATTACAGGACCCTGGTTTTTCTGTATTTAAAGCTGATTTTTATTACTCAATTTTGTCCAAAGTAAGTTGCTACATGTCTGCGTAAATACAGTCTGAGCACAAACCTGGAAAAAAAAAAAAAAAAAAAAAAAAAGAACCTAGGCTCAGATCCCAGAGTGTAACAACATACCTGTGATGATGAACATAGCCAGTTTATTTGGGTCCCTTTCCAGGGTTCTTGCCACTAAAATGACAAGTTTAAATCGAACATCTTTTCTACTTTCTTAAATTTTAATAACTATGTATATCATGGCATTCAATTGTTGGAAATACTTGTATAACAAAGAAGTAGGGAAATGCATAAGAAAAGTCTCCAAATCTAATTTTTATTAAAAAAGTTAGATTTCCCTTAAGTCCTCCTTCGAGGTTCTTTCCAGGTGGTGAAACTGATTCACTTCCAAGATTTTGAGCATTAATCAACTGACTGGGTGACACATTAATTTCCCTGTACGGTGTGTGGGTGGCAGAGTGGAAATGTCACCTAACATTGCTGTCTGTATCTGTCACCTTTGGGATCCAGACTCCACCCTGACTGCAGAGTACCTGGGACAGAGCTTCAGGAAACAAAAGGATTTGGTGCATTCCATATCCTGCATGTCTGTCATCTTGTGGAACATTAGTTTGAAAATGAGTCCCCTCCCTGGGTCCCCTCCTGCTCTGAACAACCAAAGTGGCAGCTAGCAGCTGAGCTCCTGAGCTATACCGAATTAGCTGTGGCCGTGGCTCCACGGCCACAGGAAGAACACCTCACATCAACACTGAAATTCTTTGTCTCTTCCAAGAAACCCCCTGGAGGCTGGGCTGGTGATCACTAGGTGTCAACACGTGGCTCTTCACGTTTCCCTGCACTACACATTCTGATGCTGGGAGTTCCTGAAGTTCTTAGAAACCGCTGCATCTGACAAAGCCCCTGTACTCAACAACAGTAACCACATATGTGTGTGCAAGCGCACGTGCACGCACACACACACACACACACACACACACACACATGCACACACACATACATGCACGTCATGCCGAGTTCCACAAAAGTGAAGCTTTCTTGCATAGGCTCAACAGCTCAACTTCTCTTCCAATTTTTTCAGAGAGAAGATATCAGGACAAATGAATGAGCCCTGCGTTAATTAGACCTTGGAATGGACTTAGGATGTGTCTGATAAGAGCACTTGCTATGGAGACAATGCCCAAGGCCTTACTCTAGCCTCCAGAAATAGAGAGCTAGTGAGGCCATATATATGCAACGCTAGCTTGATGCAGGTCACATAAGAGTAAAGAATGAGTAATGTGATGGGTGTAATCACATTACTAGTACTGCAAACATGTACTAGTACAAATATTTTATATAAAAGTGCATAACGTATCTTTGTAGGTGTGTGAAGCTGTAACTGAATTCCTCCCTATAGAATGAAAAGATGCACTCATATCTTCATCTTGTACCCTGAATAATTACTATGAAGACACAGGCCCCACATTCTCTAGTAACTCTAGTGATCTTCTGAGAAAGCTGACATGGAGACCAAAACAAAATATTGACAGATTTCTTTACAGAATTATTCATGATAACAGCCACAGAAATACAATTGGACATGGTGGTGAATGCCTGTAACCCCACCATTTAAGAGGCTGAGACAGAAGAATTGCAAGGAGTTCCAAGCCAGCCTAGACTACAACATAGCCAGACCTAGTTTCAAACAAAATGAAAAAAAGAATAGGAATAGAAATATAACATGGTCTGTAGGTAGGCATTTTGGTGATTCAATTGTAGGAGAAGTGAGTAGATGGTGTTGGGGTTTGGAAGTGCAGAGATCATTCTTAATGGGAGAGAGTTGGGAAGAAAGGCTTTCTGGAGGAAAATTTCAAGGTATTAGGGTCTTTTCCCACCTCATATACTTAAGAGAAAGTTGAATGCTGAAAACTTCATTCTTCAGAAAGCAAGCAAGAAAAACTAGAGCAAAGAAAGAAAGGAACAGATGAAAATGAAGTGGCAGGAGATAAAATGAGGTTTCTCTGGGCTCTAGGGAGCTCCATTCCCCCATCCCACCCCCACCCCTTTCGGGGGTGAGCATGCACTTTGGGTTTCACCGCACATCCCAGGTCAGGTACCTGAGTGTCCCTGTCCCACACTGCGTCTTGCTCAGCCCTAGCTTTGAAGTTAATGCTGTCCAAGGTCTACCATTGGACCTGGACAGAGGGCCTCCAGCTACACCATCTGCTCACTGCCTAGGAGGGCTGCCCCCTGGGGAATTGCCCCCTTCATCTTAGTCACAGTGTTCCATTATATGAAGTCACAGTCAGAAAGACTGGGAGGCAGGAAGGGTAAACACCAACGTCACCCTGGGTCCACAGGCAGCAGTTCCACATCACTGTCTAAAGCCTCGGTGGGAACACTTCCCCCTCTTATTTTCTTACCTTGCTCACTGTAATCTCCCTTCCTGCTGTCTCAGAGTGTGTGTGTGGATCCCGTGGTTGCTGATTTTTTGCATGGCTGATTTCTCTCTGGCATCCCAGAGAGAAAGCATCAGCATAGGAGGTGTTCACCCCTCAGACTTCAATACCAGGGAAGAGGAAAAGTAGAGGTGAAGTCAGGAGGGCCTAAGAAAGGAAAACACAGCCTCGCTGTCCAGGGAGTTCTTTCTTTGGCACACTCCCCCCATATGCTGGAGGATGAATTTGAAAGAGCAGCATTTTAAATGTGTAATTTTTTCCACATTCTATAGGATTTTATTAGAATGTCAATGATTGACAGAAAATACCAGCTCCATGTTATATCTAAGGCATTTGATATCCAGAAAGATAGTGATATTAAGCTCAAGTGCCTATGTTATAGGGCAATATCACTAAGCTTCTCTTCTGAAGGGTTAATAACTTAAGTTTGCAGACCAAAAAATTAGAGAAAAAGATGGGCTACAGGATAGCCAATATTTTGGCCCTAACCCTTCAAGGTCAATGAGGACTCAGGACATAAGAGAACCTGTGCTGTAACATCCTATAACTCAGTAGTGTCACAAATTTTCTGTTCAAGATTATAGGGCCACAGGAGCCAGAAAGATGGCTCAGTGGTCTAAAGTGCCTGCCTAGGAAAGTTTCAGCAACTGCAGGGACCTTGGCTCAATTCCCGGCACCACATGTTGTGCCAGTCCCACCCCCAGGGCAGGCTGACCTGGGCATAACACAAATAAATAAATGAGATTTAAAATAATAATAATAAAAAGATTATAGGGCCGCAGAGGAAAGTGACTGACCATGCCTAAGGAGAGTCACCTAGAGGGAAAACATTCTCTCAGGCTTTCACAGACAGCAAACTTGTCAAGCAATGGCTGTGACTCATCCATATGGCTGATACTGACAAAAGATCTATGAACTACTGTATGTGGTGGTTTCTGAGGGCATTTGACTGACCTTGTAGATATAAAAGTTACATCTTTTGTTATACAGGTCTTGCTTTATCTTGGTCTTAACCATCCAGTAGAAAAGTCTATGAGGTATAAAAAGTAAAGTCATATTAATATGCAGAGCTGTAAAAGGCTGAAGTCAACATCTTCTGACAATGTCAGTTGTTCTGACAACCCACTGCCTCTATGGACTATTGGACTATACATACAACTACTTTCTCTTAGTTAAGCGAGAAGAAAGATTTATACTAATAGCATTTAGGAAAGATATCATGTCTGCCTCTTGTACTCTGAACACTACTATGAAAACAAAATATGCAGTATATTAATTATTGTAACTGTCCTACTAAACTGTTTTGAAACAGTCTTACTGTTTCAAAAAAATTTCCCATTAAAATTAATAAAATTTATTGAAAAGGTAGCATTTAAAAAAATAAGAGTTCTGGCCGACCTGAGATTCTCCTGTTAGTAACACCTACAAATACAATGTGCAAGTTACAAAAGGTGCTCCTCCTGTTTACAAAATCCCTTTTGGGACGCACACACTTCCCACAGGGCGTCACATCAGAAAGACCACACCACATAGGACAATGACTCATCTATAACACAGTTCAGATCGCCACGCAGTTTGCAACACCTCCCAGAGTCTGTGTGACATGACTTCTTTAAAGAGAGTCTACAGAGACAGGAAATCATTCTTTGCTTCTGCCATTACTAAAAAGTAAAGTGAAGTCAGAGGCTACAAGCTCAACTAAGATTTCACTGAGAAAACATTCAAAGACTCAGAAGTTGCCAATCTGAGGCACCTGATGTGGCAGGCACACACTCATCCCAGCTCCTAGAAGCAAGGCGACATGTGGCAAAATGTCCTTCTGTGTTCTATCAGACTTAAGTTGATCTACACTTGAGCTGCACCCTGTCATAAGTTTCTGGAAAAACTGCTGAAAAAAAAATTCCTAATTGAAAGATTAGCTTTCATAATATAAAAGTTCCAAGTACTGTGTTTATGACTTCAAGAAGATACATTTGTTAGAAATTTGTCCTAGAAAGCTGTGCTTGTTCATTTAAAGTTCTGAGCCATTTGGTCATAGAAGGCTGATTTTATGTGCCAACTTTACTATAATGAACCCACCATCTGTGCACTCACAATGATTTGTGGCTCCATCCAAATTTAATGACTTGACCTTATTTATTAGTCAGCGAACAACAGGCCGCTTGCGCCGGCTTCTCTGAGGCCTGCCTTCGGCAGAACCAAGGTCCAAATTCTGCAGTCCACTCATACATCCACGCTTCAATGCTGACGTTGCCACCTCTTCTTAAAAAGGAGGCAAGATGCTGGAAATATGAGTACAAGAGTCAGCAGCCTCTCATCAGTAGCAAAGAAAAAAAACCTAACAATATGCACAGGAATCATGAATATATTGGTTAATGTGCTATTTTAATCAAAGTTCAAATTTGTGAGTTAAGAGGTGAGAAATGAAGCCGGGCGTGGTGGCGCACGCCTGTAATCCCAGCCCTCGGGAGGCTGAGGCAGGAGGATCGGTGCGAGTTCGAGACCAGCCTGGGCTACAAAAGTGAGCTCAAGGCCAGCCTGAACTGCATAACAAGACCCTGTCTCAAAAAGACAAAAAAAAAAAAAAAAAAAAAAAAAAAAAAAAAAAAAAAAAAAAAAAAAAAAAAAAAAAAAAAAAAAAAAAAAAA
>PVJA010005947.1:0-69602 GCA_004027025.1 Myocastor coypus
TAAAAATCACAAGGACTTGGGCCTGACAGATAGCTCAGTGGATTAAAGTGCCTGCTTAGGCAGACACAGCAACCAAGGTTCGATCCTTGGTGTGCCTTGCAAGCCCTGCCTCCAGAGGTGCTCTGAGATAAGATTCAGATTGGGTGTGGTGGAACCCCTTTAATCTGAGCCCTTGGGAGGCTGAAATCAGGAGAATCACTATGAGTCCAATCTGTAGAATAAGCCTCTGTGGACTCTGCACTAAATACCAAAAAATAAAAAAATAAAAAAAAAATCACAAAGACTTATTACTTCATAGTGTCTGTGGTCACAGTTCAGCTAAGTCATCTACTCTGAGTCTCAAAAACTGCAGTCAATGTGTCAATCAGGTAGAGCTAATGGTGGGAGCATGGTGATAGATATACATGATGAAAAACTCAAACAATCCATTTCTCCATGGATTTTATGGCACAACAGAAAAGTTTCACTAGTGGATGTATGATATCAGTGTAATATATTATTTATGATGTAGAGAACTTAGAATTTTGTGACTGATTGGCTATATCTGGTAATCACAAAAGCCAGTAAAGAAAAACACCAGGGCTTTGATTTAAAAACAGTTCTGTGAGGCCAGCAAGATAGCTCAGTGGATCAAATGCCTGCTAGAGCAAATGCCTACAAGAGCAGGGACTGGGGTTCCATCTCTGGCATGACAGCTAGCCACCAAAAGATCAGGTGTGGTAGCGTACTCTTATAATCCCAGGGTTGGGGAGGCTGAAAACAGGAAAACCATTAAGCATCTGAGCTGTGTAATGAGACCTTGTACCAAATACATAAATAAGCAATTTTGTCGCTTGTGTGTTATTCACTGACTTGAATATTTGGGAATGAAAACAATGATTTGAATTAAGAATATTTTTTTAGAATAATAAAACATTTAGTTAATACCGATGTGCTGGATTCTGCTTTCTATGATGCATTTACATAAAGCTAAATAAGTACCAACCTCATAAACAACTTTGTTAGAGAATCAACTTGTCCCTTCTTGCTTATCCTTAATTAGCAATATCATTCCCTTGACACAGCTGATTGAAGCATAGCTAGCCAACCTCAGAGGAACCAATCTATAATCTAACTGGAATTAATCAAATTCCCTTTTGAGAATTTGAACTAAGATGCACAGAAATCTATTAGATTGCTAGCTGAGGTAATGGCAGATAATTAGAGTTAAGGTTCATGAACTCCTACAGTTGAGCTCCTTCGGGCTCTATCATAAAGCGTACTGAAATTTAAATGTTCTACTCTGCCTTAAATAAGTAAAAAAACTAAGACAATAAATCCTGCTATTTTGGGTTATGTTGAGAGGACTTTACAGAAAACAGTATTTTCTTCGCTAAAGTATGTTTAAGACTGATATCTACTAAAAGATCAAGAAATAAATCATAGATGCTGCCTTAGTACTATGGGATGAGTTGTGTCTACCTCGATTTAAAAGCAAAAAATCAACCAGATGGTCTCTATATACCGGATTCATCCTTTCACAGGTCCTTTACTGCTTTCTCTATGTTCTAATACTTTCATGAACATCATGAATAAATTTATCTTGGTTTTCTTCACTAACCACAAAATCCTAAAGAAAGAATTCTCAAGTTCTGTCATATCCCGCCAGAGTTCTATCATACAGGTTTAATTAACACCTTATGACATTTTGATGAATTGGGGGTACATTATATTTCTGAAGAAATAGTGTTGTATAATTAACTTGGAAGAGACTAAATCTCTCAGGAAAAGCACAAGTTGTATAATCAAGTATCACTCAAGAAGTTAAGGAATTGAACTATATTCAGTACTTTAGATTACCATAGAAAGTTGGACAATATCCATTTTTAACCAGTCCTTTGACTTTTCTACATCACATATCGTGTTTCCATCATTTAATCTGCACTGAATCTTTAGAGGATATCCTTAAAAATTCAACTACTGCACACATCATGAATTTGTATCATAGTATTAATTAGAATAATAAAATGGTAATTTAGTACATGACACATTTTTCTGAAACTTTTTAAAAAATGTAGTTGGTTGTTACAGGGTCTCACTATGCAGCTTGGATTCACAGTGATCCTCTTGTTTTCAGCCTTCGCAGTGCTGGTATTGCAGGCACGCACACCTATGTCCAGACTCTGTGGCCAGCACAGCCTGCCCTGCAGGTGGGGCTGCTGTGGGCATGTTGTGCAGGGGATTGAACTGTAGTCCTTGCACTTGCCTAAGCCTGGGCTATAGTCCGGTGAGCTACCTCATCAGTGCCTAAAATTCATTTTTCTCTAAATCATATTTATCCTACTAAAGTAACTATTGGTGGATATACTATAGCTATTAGACATTTTGTGAGGAATTGGTCCACTATGGAAAATGAAGTGAAATCTAAATTCAGGAAGCTTACAGTCCACTGTAAACTTTTACAGTTTAAACTTGTAATAAATTTAAAGCACAAACAAAAAATAATCTTTTTGATCCCAGCACTTGGGAGGCTGAGGCAGGAGGATCAGTGAGAGTTTCAGACCAGCCTGGGCTATAAAAGTGAGCTCAAGGCCAGCCTGAACTGTATAGCAAGACCCTGTCTCAAAAAGATAAAAAACAAACAAAAAATCTTTTTGAGATATTATTTAAAATGAGCTATTTTAAGTCCTTAGATCATTTCTTCTTGGATTTGCATGCTGAAATTGGGATCCAAGAACAAGAGAATTTCACTTTTCCTTTTTCAAATGCCTTCTATATTTTGTATTTATGCTAATAACGAGAAGTCATTTCACCAAAATATAACATTTAAATCTAAATCTTGGTAGTTTTAAATATATTGGCAACTCATGTTTTAATTTAGCATTTGATTATTTTGTACACTTTCACCAAAGTAAATTTGTAAGAGATTATATGAACAAGTTCTATGAAGTTTTGTAAGACTTGATAACACTAGATCCATCCAATGTGCTATCCCATCAGGTATTTTTGCTCAGCTAAAGAGTGCAAGAATTTGCATTTTATTAAGAAATTATTCCACTATATTTACAGAAAAGAGAAATCATCTTTGGAGTGTAAGTATTATCAAAAACCAAAATTTTTAGTATTTTTATTTAAAATCTAAAAGAACATTTGGCTTTAGAGTTTCTCTTAAAATACAATCTTTCACCCAGTTTCCTGTTGCCTGACATTATTTTCATCACTCTGATTTTTTAAGTTTATGTTCACATACTAAAATATAGATATTACACATTAAACATGTTGCTTCCGTGCTATCAGGTTCTTGGAGAACATCAAATCCCTAGATTTTAGATAAGTTTTCTGGCCATTTACTTTTGGGACAGATCAATTTGCATGATTCTTTTGTCCTTCTGAGCTATCCTCAGGAAACACTGACAATATGAACTATGGTTTCCTTTCCACCTAATTCCTTGAGCCGTAGATACTACCTTAGAAGGAAAAGGTCCCTTCATGTTAAACATTATTCCTTAATTAGGTGAATCACCTAAACCATATTTTCTAATCTGGCTCCCTTTCTTACCCAACATAAAGGACCTCAACCATGTTTCCCCCTGTAAGTTTAAAATACTGTATTCCCATGATTCCTTGTTGTTCATAATTTTGTACACATGACCTAACATGCTTAGGGTTACCATCTCTTCTTAGGAAATAGAAAATTGGTATAAAATGAAGTGTTTTCCCTCGTGCCTCTAAATAATTATCACTGTTTCTAATAATTTATGCATGACTTATGTGATTCTTTGTTGAAACCTAAATTCATAAAATATCATTATACATCAATTAATTATCCAGGCAAATATATATATATATATATATATATATGTATATATATATATATATATATTCATTTACCAATTTGGTTTGTACTTTGTTTAAATGTGTCTCCTCCTCTTCTTCCAGGATCTGCTCCATCGTCATTTGATCCAGAGCCCAGGCCTGGTGTGTGAAATGTCCCAGGGCCACTGGATCCTCATTCAACCCAAAGCCCAGTCCTAGCATATCAGTGACAGGTCCTGATGCTTTCTGGATTCTCATTCAACCCAGAGCCCAGGCCCAGCATGTCCAGTTTTGAAGCCTGAGGCAGAACTCCCTGAAGAGAGGGTATAGGCAAGACCCACCCAGCTGATCCAGGGGCAGGTTCACCTCCAAGGGCCAAGGAAGGAAGAAGTGGAGCATAACAGCCAGACCCAAGCCACACCCACCTTGGGAGATCCAGACCTGGTGCTAAGGTAAGAACTATACCAAAATTCTATACCAAAAGTCAGAAGACAATGCTATACAAAATGACAAACAAAAGGAGTAAAATGCAGTCTCAAGCTCCAAACCCACAAAGAACAAATTAGAAGACAATAACATACAAGAAATTGGAAATCATACACATGAAATCTCTGAAATAATGGCATCTGAACTAAAGAAACAACTGCAGAAAGGTAGAGAGGAAATCAGATCAGAAATAATTTCTGAAGTAAAAAAAAAAAAAAAAGAAACGACAACCATAATGAAGGAAGTGCTAAATCCTCCTGAAGAAGACACTGATTAAAAAATAACAGAGGAGCATACAATAATGATAGAATCCCTTAATGACAAATTTAGGAAATAAATATAATGCATGAAGTAGATTGAATGTGCTATATAGGAAGTTAAGACTGCAATCGCAAGCTGGCAAAATCATTTGAATGAAAGTGAAAATAGACGTTCAGACCTTGAAGACACCATTGTAGCTAGTGAAAAGATAAGAAAAGATCTCTTAAAAACAACTAGGACACAGAAAATAACTCAACATCTGCAAGATGATGCAAAGATGAGCAATGTAAGACTAAAAGACATCAATGAGAAAGGAGTCTGTACAAATGACATAAAAAGAAAATGAACAGAAGTAATAGCAGAAAACTTCCCAAATATGGGGAACCAATCTGATATTCAGGTAACTGAAGCACACAGAACTCCAAATAACATTAACTCAATTAAAACTACATGCAGACATACAATAATCATGATCGCAGAAATTTAGCACAGGAACAGTATAATAAAAGCTGCTAGAGAAAAGAAAAAGATCACATTTAAAGGGAAACCCGTTAAAATAACAGCAGATTTCTCTTTACACACCATCAAGTCAAGAAGAGAATAGAGCAAAGTACTTCAAGTCTTACAAGGAAACAAATTCCAAGCCAGACTGCGATACCCTGAAAAACTGTTTCACGTTTTGCGGAGAAGTGAAATATTTCCATGAGAAAGAACAACTAAAGCATTTCATGATGACAAACTCAACCTTACATAGACTACTAAAAGATATTCTAGAGAGGAATCAGAATGATCACAACTCCATGAAGGAGAATAGAAAGCACCCACAAAATAGGGCAAGCAATTAAACAAAGGGGAAAAAGAGGTATATGAAAGCAGTCTTTCAGTTATTCTTGTATATATAACAGCAAAATATTTCCATCAGGATAGTGTACAAGTGTACTTCTCTTGCAACCTACAGGTCATGATGCTGATGATGGTGGTGGGATCTACAGGTTGGACATCAAGGAAATAAGAGTATCTCAGTCCCACAAGTGATACCACTTGTGGTACCAGGCCACAAGCAAGCATCATGAACACTGCCTATGTCCATGACATATTAGAACTTTGTGCAATATCCTTTCCTCAAAATGTTAGAAGTGCTCGTCATATATTTGCCATTCTAGTATTTACGTTATATTTTATTCTTTTTTATTTATTTTTATTTTTTATTTTATTCTTAATAATTCTTTACTATCATGAAAACTTTTTCTTCATTGAATTGTTTTGAAATATTTAATTTTGAGGGCAGGGGAGAGAGCTCAGTGGCACAAGCACCTGCCCGGCAAGTACAAAGTCCTGAGTTTGAACCTGGATACCCCCCAAAAGAAAATATAGGTAAAAGAAATATTTAATTTTGAATCAATTAATATTTATTTAATTTTCTGAATATTGTTTCTTAATTTTTGTTTTAAGCCTTATATTGTATCTTTGATTTACAGTCTACATGTAAGACATGATATGATACTTTCTTCTAGTATTAGAAACTTCAAAAAGTAAAAATGAATAAACAAATACGTCTCCTCTTAATCTTAGGCATAAAAATAAGATTTTTTTTCTTTTTAAAGAAAAAAAGACCATAATTGTCAGTTTGCTTTCCATGTCAACTGACTTTTCTGCCCTTTTTATAGTTAACATTTCAGGGTGAAAGAATATGGAGTTAATATTTCAGGGAGAGATCGCTTCTTGGCCTTTTGGCTAAGATCAAGTGTAATGATAGCTCAGTGGAACAAGTGCTTGCCTGGCAAGTGCAAGATCTGAGTTTGATTCCTGGTACCACAAAAAGCAAAACAAAGAATAAAAAGCTGAACTGTAGTTAACATTTCTACCTCAATTAATTAAATCATTTGATTTTTACTTGCCATTTCCAGCAATACTAGATGATTAACTTTACAGTAGGTATTCATTTCACTTAGTCACTGTAGTGCTGTGATTTCTGAAATTTGTTTCTCTATCTTAAACCAATGCAAGCCTTCCTTCCCCTTGAATGTGCATCTTCCCCTCCCTTTTTCAGGTCAAAATGATGACTGCACAAGCCATCAGAGACTGTGTTGGGATAATTTTTGGAGCATTTTCAAGGGATTTTAAATGGATCTGGTACTCATTTAAATTATATTTTCAGGGCCTGCCAGATAGCTCACAGACTAAAGCTCCTGCTTAGGAAGAGCACAATGGCCAGGGTTTGATCCCTGGTCTGCCTGCTGATCCTGCCCCCAGGTGGCCTGAGGGGGGACAATTGAGTCTGGGTGTGGTAGTACACACCTGTAATGCCAGTGCTTGGGAGGCTGAAAACAGGAGGATCACTATGAGTCTGATCTGTGTAGTGAGACCTTGTACCAAATACATACATAGACACATACATAAATATATAAATTATGTTTTCATTATTTACTAGTGTTTAATATAGAAGAGGCTGGTAAAATCAGCTTGAAAAACTGGCAAACCTCTATAACAAATTTCATCTATAGGTTTGTTTATGTGTACTATATAATTTTCTTTATGCTAATTTTTACTTCTTAAGGACAGAATATACATTGTTTTCCATTTTCTTAGATCAAATTCATTTCACATATTTGTATACTTCCTGGTCTTTGTAGACCTTAAATTGCAAATTCTGTGATACAGCAGAGCCCTAGGTTTCACAGAGCCATAGAAAGGCAATAAAAATTTCATGTTATCTTAAAGCATATTTAATTATATCACTGATTTCTTATTAAATATATTATGAAAGCAACATTAGAGCATTAAATATGAACAGACAATGTAAGTCCCACTTGACAAAGGAGAAGCAATGAACAATTCACTTAATTGTGGAAAATTGGATAGAGAAACTCTGCAAATGGAATTAAGTGCTATGCCTTACTGGAGGAGCTCAAGGATCTCTAAGGAAAATGTAAGTTGAAGTAATAGGTGATGTCTTCCACAAAGCTATAATTTTGAGTTGTTAGCTGACAGATGATACTGGAAAGCTTGTAAATGATCTAACCTGAGTAACCTGAGAAGCACACTAGTCAGTGGAGCTCTCAAGGATTCAAACTGAAATAAAAATGTGTTAGATTTGCATTTTTATTTTTCATTAGCCAAGGAATTTTAAGTTCTTGTTCTATCTATATTGTCCCCAATACCCAGATCTATCTTTTGGTGAAATTCCTAAATAGACCTTTCTGATGAGGCTGGGAAATATGAAATCATTCTTGATATTTTCTGGTCTGACATCATTTTTGCACATTTTCTGATCTCTACAAGTAAGCAATTTGGTTCTATTGAATAATCTGCCACTTATACTCATCTTATTCTGATTCCTATCCTGGCAGTATGGCTGTGATATGATAGGTACAGGTTGTAAATGGAATAGAACAAAGGTGACTGACAGAGCTTCAGGTGAGATCAGGTAGAGTGCACGTTTTCACCACCATCACCCTCTGACTAACCATTAGACAGCTTACCTTTAAACAGTTTGATCTCATTAGACTTTTTATTAAGTTACATAAATATTTTTCTTCTAAAATGTTTTGGTATTCTAAAAATTTCAGCTATGATATTTATGACATTTATTTACTCTCCTTTCACTTTGGGTTTTATTAATTCACCAAGAAATAACCTTGGATTAAATTACTTGTTAGGTCTGTCAAGGATAGAATTGTTAGACAGAGCACAAGGCACAGAAACATAAGGTCTGAATTTAAGTTCTGACTCTGAAGCCTGATAGATTAACCTTCTTTTAGACACATTCCTTAAATTAAATGATCTTCTATTTTCATATCAATTCAGTGGAGGTCACAGTCCATAACCCATGGAGTTTTGAGCACTAAATGAATGAACAGGTACAGAAGAACTTTGTAAATAGTTGATCATTATGTTAGGTATCAATATTAATAATTTCTCCTTGAAACTACATTGAGATTTCAAAAGTATATGACAGTTGAGTCTATGTAAATGAGACTTGTGCATATTGGCTCAGATGTCCTAATTATAGTAAGGCAATAAATGAGATTATTCTGCCAGATTCAAATGACTGAGCTAACTTGTCTGGACAGGCTGAGATTGGGACTAATTAAATCTCTCTGGGTTGCTTTATTGTGTATGACTTACAAGAGGTAGCTGGTTATCCTTAAGCTCACTTTTAAAACTAATTTAAGATTAATATCACTCTGAAAAAGATTTTTAGTGCTTAATGTTAAGGAAAGTCAACAATACTATATAAATAACATGTGAAAATGAATTAAAATGATGTAAGTCATTCAGCATGCCTACAAAATTCCTAGTGGCATCATGTTTCTAATTAAACTATGAGTAGAGTAACATGCTCCAAATTCCACAGATTTTAAGTTTCTTTCTTCATGTTAACAGGCCTACTGGATCTTCTGTGCAGTTTAACATAGAAGGTGACACAAAGTAAGATAAGTGAATTTCCAGTTTGGATGCCTCCATTTCCCATCCATGTATGCTGCTGGTTCAGTGGCTGCCAAAAGCAAAAGGAATTGAGTAGAGTTCTTGGTCATGGAGAAAACAGCTGTGGTTGGCCCGACAGATGGGAGAAGGGAAAGGCTTCACTTCTTCAGAGTTTGAATTGCATCCTTATCCTCCAACATATGGTCTTTACCCACTTTCTGAGGACTGTGTCTCACAGAGAGGCCCCAGACAAGAAATTATTTAAATTCTTTGATAAAATTTTTGTGGCTCTTCATGAAGAAATCCTCCACTTACTCCTGGAGTAAGGCAGCACCACAAGAGATGTGTAAACTGGAAACTGCCCTGCGGGTTTGGTGTAGATTCTCACTAGTTTCAGATAGTCTCAGATCTTCTCCAAGAAGTCATCAAAATACCAGTGGCAATGGGCAGAGATAGGTACACAGTGTGACATCATATAGATGAAGTCCAATTTCTCAGTGCAGATCTGGTCACAAGGTGTTGGGATCCGTGGAAGCTGGAAAGTTGATCATAATGTGTGGAGGAGGGAGTAGGCCTCAGTGCCTAAAGCAAACAAGCTATCTCAGTCCTGAGATAGGCATTGTGACTGGTTAGTGTTGGCTTTTAACCACTAGGCAACCTTGTGTTGTGTTACTAACTTTGCTAAGGTGTACATAAATGTCCATATTGCTGCACAGGGGCTTGTCTCCTCAACCATGCAGACCAGTCACCACCCAATTCAGCTTTTGTCTTTTTGTCTGTCTTCCTCATTCCTGCCAAAGTTTCTCCCCAGGTAGAATGGATCACATTGAGACCCACAGGTATCCTCACAACAAGGGATAGACACTCTGTTTCTTTTCACCACATCAATGAGGTCCTCAGTTATGGCATCACTGCACGAAGTTATGTCAGCATTACAAATTCTGTATTCAGGGGCTGGAGAGATAGCTCAGGAGCACAAGTACCTGCCTGGCAAGTGCAAGGTCCTGAGACTGATCCCCAGTTTCACACACACAAACAAACAAACAAACAAACAAAACCCAAAAAACAAAAAAAAAAAAGAAAAGAAAAGAAAGAAAGAAAGAACAAATTCTCTATGTACCTAGCATCAGCATCCAGCTCACTCTGAGGGCAAGTGACTGTGACATCAATGCCTCCCTTGTCTTCCTCTTAAAGCCAATGTTAGGAGCTTTGCTATTCAAGCAAATGTGAAGCCTTTGTGCTCATGTTCAGTTATCCTCTTTGTCACAAGGATTTCAAGAAATACAGAACAACCAGGATCAAATTACATGTACAGGTCTCTGCAATGACTTGATGGCCTCTACCTTTCCCATCCTTGGCATCTGAAATGATACTTGGGAGATCTAGGAACTGGATCTTGGCACCTTTGTACCTGATGATGGCAGGCACAGTAGTCAGAAGAGTGAACTCATAGGCTACCACCTCAGAAAACACTCCTGCTAGGGTGACTTCCCCAAAGATGAAAAACACACACATCCAATTTCAAAGTCACCTGTCTTGGTCACATCAAAATCTGCTCCTGGTCCACCGCCACTACCACCACCACCATCACTACCACCACCTTATGGTGTAATGAGTTCTCTTTAAAACGTAAGATCAAGTTTAAGAGTAAGGAGAACCTTAAGTAGACCTAAGTGATGTGCTGTGGCCTTGTTCTTTAGATTCTGAGCCACCTTGACTTTGAGCACCACAATCTTTTCTACAGTGCTGCTCATGTAGCAAGCCCGTAGCCTCCACCCTAGCTATCTCCCTCACACACCACACTGCAGAAAAGCCACAGTCCTCGACTTGACAAGATTTAGAAATAAATGTAATCATGTAGATATCGTACCAAGAAAAACATGATTTTCACTTTCATCACTCCAGAAATTACCTGTGTCCTCTTTCAGTTAATATTCTTGCAACCTTTCCTTTCATAATACATGATTTTCTATTATTTGAAACTCATATAATGAAATAATGAAAGTACGAACTGTCATGTGGCTGATTTTATCTAAAAATGTTTTATTGATGATTCACCAATGTAGTTTTATACACTCATCTTTTATCCATTTTTGTTTATTACTAAGGGATATATCAGAATATGTATTGTCATTTCAGTTGTACAGATGCCCACTTCCAGTGTGAACAAAGTTTGAAAATATCTTTTAATAGGCATATGTTCCATTTAGTTTATCTGAATACCCATTTGTGGTATCAACCAGGTAAATAATAAATGAAAATTGGATTTTACAAGAAATTGCCACAATGATTTTTAAATATTTGTATTATTTAACGCATGTGCCAGTAATAAATGCTTTAGATGCTGTTATTCTCATCAAAATTTTATGTAATCTGAATCATTATTTTTGCTATTTCAGTCAGTGTTCTATGCCATCTCATTTTGGTTTTAATCTGATGTTCATTGGTTACTGGTGGCACTGAATACATTTTTATTTTATTAAGTACTCATGTACATTCTTTAGTAAAGTTTGCTTGCCTATATTTGCAACTGTATTCTTTATCTTTTTAATCTTTGATTTGTAGAAATCCCTTATGTAGCTTGAATACAAACTTTTTATTAATTACATGCATTAAAAATACATTTCCCAATATACATTATTGTTCATTTTTAAAAAAATAAGTTTTAAAAGGGTGTTATTTTATCATTTATTTTACCATTGGTGCTTTAGTGTCCCTACTAAAAAATATGTGCTTCTTTTACATGACAAAAATATTATTTTTACATAATAGGCATAATTTTCTTCTTTACATCTATGATCCATGAACAGTGGATCTATGTGCAGATTCACTTATGTGAATTAACAGTGAAGATATGTTGTAAACTAATTTGGCCTAGTTCAGCATATACTAGTTTTGTGGAGACAACTTTGTCTACCAAACCCTCTTGAGTTTTATTTTTCGTGTTTGTTTGCTTGTTTGTGTATTTTTTTTTAGACAGGGTCTCACTATGTAGTCCAGGCTGGCCTCAAACTCATGGCAATACGCCTGCCTCAGCCATACATGCGCTGGAATTACAGGCAAGTGTCACCACTCCTGGCAGGGACCTTGATTAAAATCATCAACGTAGAACCCTTTCTAGGCATCTCTTCCCTTTTTAGGGATGTTTGTTTTGTACTTACACTAAATAACAGTATTATAAACAATGCCTTATGTTCAGTATAAAATTAGGTAGTAAGAATTCTTCAACAAGCTTTTTTCATTGTTGTTTTGGCCATTCTTTTTAATACAGAATGTAGGGCTGGCCAGATAATTCAGAAAATTAAAGTGCCTGCTTAGGCAGACCAGGGCTTTGTCCCTTCTGTGCCTTTCTGGCCCGGCCCTCAGTGAGACATGGAATGACACTGGGTGTGATGGTGTGCAACTGTAATCCCAGTGCTTGGGCAGCTGAAAAACAGGAATGATCACTATGAATTTGATCTTTGTGGTGAGACCCTGTAGATCCTGTATTAAATATATTAAGAAAAATTAAGAATGCAATTTTTTTAATAAAGTTGTAAAAATCTGCAAAAATTTTGTTGAGAGTTTATTCAGGATCACATTGAATGTATATGCTAATTTTAATGGATTGAATCTTTAGTAAGAAGTTTTGTATGAATAACATGAACATATTTATACATAACTTATGCTCATTTATTTAGTTTTTGTGGGTTTTCTCTTCAGTGTTTTAGTGTTATCATTAACTTTTAAAAGGTCTTGTAATGCTTTTAGTAATTTGACTTGAACTTTGCTTTCAGATTCTATTATAAACTAAACGCCAGGCGTGGTGTCTCACACCTGTAATCCCAGCACTCGGAGGCTGAGGCAGGAGGATTGGTGTGAGTTCGAGACCAGTCTGGGCTACAAAAGTGAGCTTAAGACCAGCCTCAACTGCATAGCGAGACCCTGTCTCAAAAAGACAAAATAAATAAATAAATAAATAAATAAATAAATAAATAAATAAACTAAAAATTTTCTTAATTACATGTTCTTTTTTATGTTTCTGGTATATATTACAATAATTTGTTTTCCCATATTGTTTTAGTTTCACACTGTTATGTAACAAGTTATAGCAGATTTAATAGCTTAAAGCAACATGAATTTATTATATTTTAGTTCAATGGATTATATAGCAAGTCTGTGACAGATGAGTGTATTTCCACAGATGTATAATGATTCTTACAACTTGGGTAATTCTAGGTCATGATTGTATAATGGGTAGGCTTGTATAAAATGGTATGCCATAATCACAATTAATCCTCTGTCTATGATTACATTGCTTAGTTTTCAGTAACATTTCATCTCGATCTCTAGGAAAATGATAATATTTTTTACTACATAGCATTTGTAGCAGTGATCAATGCCTTTAATTAGCACATCATCATAGGAAGGAATACTTACATTTTTCAAGTAAAAGTATCCCAAAACTATGACATTTGTGAAAATATAATATTTTATAAGGTTTGTTTCTGTTTAATTGTATATCTGGTACTGTGCTCAATATATTTTCTTTTTTTAATGAGCAGAATATATTTATTAGGGGAAAGAAAGCTCCTGTCCCAGAAAGGGACAGAAGTGTAGTCCTGAGTGGGTTGTAACCCCTCAATATATTTTCTGTTTAGCAGCTAGGGACATGAAAGCTAGAGAGGATATTAACAGTATGGCTAATTCAGATAGCCTATTTTCTGGAGAAAAACTCATAGATGCTACATTGTACTATTATTAGATTGCAAGTATTTTGATAGTGCTATATTTTTTGAATATTTCCTATTGGCAAAGTTTATAGGAATAGATTGATTCAAAGATAATAAAAGTAAAACAAGATTAAGATATTTCTCTTCATCACATAAGGACTAGATCATCAGTGACACGTTCTGTCTTCTCTGAAAACTAACTTGAATTACTGCAATGGATAATTTGTATAGTATTTTATGTTGCCTTATCCCTAAAGAATCAGACTGTAATCTTAACATTTTATTGATCTATAATGATGATTTAGATGACAGTCATTGCTACAAAACCTGTACAGTTTACTACATCTATCCTTGTTTCTTACTTTCCCTTAATTCACAGACCCTTTTGCTGTAGAGTCCTAAATTTAAGAGCCAATCAGTCCAAATTGGAGCCCAGAAAGGCAGACTCCAGCCGTTTGTAGGTAGATGCGTGTCGGGTAGGGGGGCCGATATTGGCATCTGGTTATGAAGGATGGACTATCCTTCTGTTTCTGGAGTTCTCTCCAAACCTGTTAGTAAAAAAGTAAAAAAAAAAAAAAAAAAAAAAAAACATAAGAAGAGAAAAAATAAATTAATTTAACAGCCAAATTCTGGGTTAGAGATTTGAAGAGGGCAGCAGACTAGTATTTCTTTCACTTAAAGAAGAAATCATGAGGTGGAGAATGCACATCCCAGGGGCAAAAGGCAGAAAGGGAAGTAATTTTCCATGATTATAAACAAGGGTATTTCTTCTCTGTGTTGCGCAAGTTCTGATTATTAGATCTGAATGCTCCTCAAAAGCCTCATATAACTATACACAGGGTTGAAACTTCTAAAATCTATGAGTGAAAATGAAATTCACCTTAAATTTATGTATGTTGAGTAAAGTGTCTCAGTGACAAGAAAGGGACTATGATTTTTTTTAAAAAGGATACAAAATAGTGATAGATTTTGCAAAAAGCATTAGAAAAGGTACAAGATTTCATGTGACAAAGTAATAGAAATTCAACATGATTGCTGTATTACATGATGCTATGTTCAAATTAATTGTTCAGGGTACCAGGTATAAATATAGAAAATTCATTTAAAGATTAAAAAATAACGAAGAGGTAACAAGAAACTCAAAAGAAGAAGAAAGAAAAAAATCACTAAAAATATTAAGTGTTAATTTCTTTCAAATAATCAGCAGAAATCAACAAAGCAATCATTCAAACTATTCTTTTTAATCTATCTATCTATCTATCTATCTATCTATCTATCTATCTATCTATCTATCTATCTATCTATCTATCTATCTATTTGGTGATACCAAGGATTGAACTCAGGACTCTTGCACTTGCCAGGAAAGCACTTATTCTACTGAGCTATCTCCCCAGTTCCCTATCCAAACTATTCTTGATGTGTACCTAAATATATTTTTCCTTTCTTTCATTCATCCTTTCCCTCATGCCAGTTTTTCCTTCCCATTGAATGAGTTCTTTCCCTTTCTCTGCGTCTGCCATACCCTTCAGATTTTCATTACTCTTTCAGGTTCTCATGCTTGCTAAATAATATGATGTTTACGCATGTGGATTTGATTTATTTCACTCACCAATATAGTCTCTAACTGCATCCATTTACATACAAAAGCCCTTAATCTATCTTTTCTTATAACTGGTCAATAAGACTGTACTGTGTAAAAATACCATATCATCTTTATCCATTCCTCAGTTGATGCATTTGGAAATTTTGAAAATTTAGCTAAGACAAGTTTAGCTGCAATAAATATGGGTGCACATATATCACTGTGATATGATGATTTCAGATCTTTTGGAAAAATATCCAAAAGGCAAATACCAGGCTTGGGTGGGATCTCCAATCCCAGTTTTTTGAGGAAAGTCCATACTGATTTCCATAATGTTTGTGCCAGGTCTCATTCTGACCAACACTGAAAAAGGGTTTCTTTTTCTCCATGGCTTCTCAAGGATTTCTTATTGGTGGAATTCTTGATGATAGCCATTCTTTCTGGCACAAGGTTATAACTGAGCATTGTTTTATTTATTTTATCATCTCTTGAATGATACTGAACATGTTCTCATGCATTTATTCACCACTTGTATCTCTCCAATTGTGACATGTATATTTATCTCAGATGCCCATTTTTGGATTGGGTTTTTGAATTATTCTTCTTATAATTTGCATTTAGTTCAGTGTCTACAATGTACACAGGGTCTCACTGCATAGACTGAACTCATAGTGATCCTCCTGCTTTCAATCCCAAGTGTTGGGGTTAAAGGCATACACTATCACATCCAGTCTGAATTGCCATCTCACTGTGTCCCAGGGGCAGGACTGATGTGACAGGCTGGGGATTGAGCCTCTGACAACTGCATCTGCCTAAGCAGGCACTTGAATCCCCTGAGATATTTCACCAGCCCCAGTCTGCTATAATTTTCTCCCACTTGGGTTTTGTTTTACTGTGATGATGATTTCTTTTGATGTGCAGAAACCTTTAAAAAAGATGATATCTTAATTGGTGATTCTTTGAAATTATTTCCCATGCAATTTGATTTTTTTGATCATGAATTCCTTACCTGATCCTGCATGCTTAAAGTTTCTACCTACTTTCTCTTCCAGAACATTTAATGCCTCAGTTTCAATATTTAAAGCTTTTATCCATTCTGACCATAGTTTGTTCATGGTGATAGGCATTGGTCTATTTTAAGCCTTCATCATGTGGAAAGCCAGTTTTTCTGCCCCATTAATTAAATGGACTATCTTTCTTCCAATGAGCATGTTTTGTCCCTTTGTCAAAGATAAGGTGGCTGAGTGTGCCTGTAGTTGTGTGTGCATCTTCTAATCTGTTCCACTAATTTTTCAGGTTTGTTTTTATGCTAGTACCATGAAGATTTTATCATAGTAGCTTTGTAGTATAATTTCAAGTAGGGATTGTGATGCCTCCTGCTTTTCCTTTGTTACCAAAATTGCTTTTGCTATTCTAGGTCTCTTCTGGTTCCAGATGAAGTTTAGGAATATTTTCTCTAGATCTGTGAAGTATACTAGTGGTATCTTAATTGTGATTGCATTGAAACCACACAAGAATTTTGGGAGTATGGCTATTTTTTACAATGTTGGTTCTGCTTATCCACGAGAAAGTAGTATCTTTCCATTTTTTGAAATCCTCGTTTGCTTTTTTCAGAGTACTATAATTTTCACTGTATAAATCTTTCACTTTCTTTGTGAGATTCATTCCTAATTATTTCATTTTCAGCAAGTGTTATTTGGGAGTGTTATTGTCTTTTGTCTCAGCATGTTTGTTGTTGGTGTATAGAAATGCTATTCATTTATTTTTTTGGGGTGTAGAGTTTATATCCTGCTGCTCTCCTGAATGTAATAATTAAATCTACAATTATCTTAGTGGAGTTTTGGGGAGTTTCCATGCACAGTATCATGTGATCTACAAATAATGATAATTTCAGTTCTTGCTTTCCGGTCACTAATCCTTTATTTCATTTTCTTGTCTAATTGCTCTGGTTAATGTTTCCATAACTGTGTTGAACAACAATGGTGACAGTGAACATCCTTGCCTTGTTCCTGACTTTATAGTGAAGGTTTTCCACTTTTGTCCATTAAATGCAGTGTTGGTTGTTGGTTTGTTGTAGATGGCTTTTATCAGGTTGAGGTAAAAATCATCTATTCTGATTGTCTATAGAGTTTTATCAGGAATGAGTATTGGACTCTGTCAAAAGCCTTTATTGTATCTATTGATGTGATCATGTGATTTTTGGTTTTGGCTCTGTTGATGTGGTTTATGATACATGTATGATTTTGCATATATAAACTATCCCTGTACTTCTGGGATCAATCCCTGTGGTTTTGATGTATAATGTTCACGATGATTTGCTGCATTTTGTTTGCTAGTATTTTATCAAGGATTTTTTTTTCGTTGTTCATTTATGAGAGTGGCCTTTACTTCTTTCTTTTTGGGGTGGGCCCTTCCCTGGTTTTGGCATCAGAGTAATAGTTTCTTTCCTGAATGGGTTTGGGAGAATTGCTTCCTCTTCACTTTCACCTAAGGGTCTGAGAAGAGTTACCATTAAGTCCTTCTTAAATTGCTTGTAGAATTCAGCTGTGAATCCATAAGCACCTGGGCTTTTCTTTGTCACAAGTCTTTTTCTATTACATTTTCAATTTCAAAGGCTCATGTTGGATTATTCAGAATGTTTATGTCTTCTTGACTTAACTTTGGTAGTTCATATTTATCTAGGAACCTGTTCATTTCTTCCGTATTTTCCATTCTGTGAGAGTAAAGATTTTGGAAATAAGTATTGAAAATCTTCTAAGGAGTCTATAGTGATTTAACCCTTTTCTTTCCTCACTGCATGAATTTTAATTGTTTTTCCTTTTTTAATGAGGAATTTTTTTATTGTTTCAAAGAAATAACTCTCGGACTCATTAATTTTTTATATTGCTTTCTTCATCTTCATCATATTTATTTCTGCTCTGATCTTTCTAATTTCCTGCTTTCTTTGGCTTTGGACTTAATTTGCTCTTTTTTTCTAGAAGATTCAGGTGCAGCATAAGATTGTTTATTTGTACTCATTCCTTTTGCCTGATGTGAGAATTTATTGCTATATGTTTCCCTCTTCAGACAGCTTTCATTGCATCCCACAAGTTCCAGTGTGTGGTATCTGTGTTGTCATTAGAGTACAAATCTTGTCTAATTTCTACTTAATTTCATTTGTGAGGATCAATAAGATAGCTCAGCAGACTAAATGCCTGCTTTGGTAAGTGTAGGGACCAGGTTTTGATTCCTAGTCCTTACCCTGAGGTGTGTTGAGCTGCTGACCAAGTTCAAACATGTCTTTAATCCCACTGCTGGGGAGGCTGATGACAGGAGTATCACTGATTCCATGCTGTATAGTGAGAACCTGTACCAAATACCTAAGTGAAATAAATAAATAAATAAATAAATAAATAAATAAATAAATAAATAAATATCTTCATCTATGACACATTAATCGTTCAGGAGATTATTATTTAGCTTTCACGTGCATATAGAATTTTTGCTGCTTCTTTTCTCAATAATTTTCAATTTCATTGCACCATGGTCAAATAATATGTATGAGATAATTTCAATTCCTCTGCGTTTACTATGTCCTATATGCTAGCATGCGATCTATTTTGGAGAACATTCCATGCACACCTCAGAAAAAAAATTGTGTATTATGGTGCTGTTGGGTAGAACACTCTACACAGGTCTACTAAGTCCATTTCTTCACAATTCGGTTTAGTTCTGTTATTTTGTGTATGGCTGATCTGATTCATTATGTCAAGGGAGTGTTAAAGTTCCCCAAATACAATTATGTTATTGCTCATTAGAATTTTCATGTATGTTAAAATTTGTCTTATATAGTTGGGTGCTCCAGCACTGGGTGAATATATATTTGTAATTGCTTTCCCTTCCTCTTTCAGTTTTCCCCTAACAAATATTTCTCCTGTTTGTCTCTTTTAATCACATTTGGTTTGATGTTGATATTGTCTGCAACGAGAATGGCTCCCTTTGCTTTTTTTCTGTGTGTCTACAGCATCGAGTATTGTTTTTCATCCTTCACATTCACTCATCAACTTCTTCTTGAGTTAAATGTGTTTCTTATATCCAGAATATTGTTGTTTTTTTCTTCTTAATCCACTATGCAATTTTTTTTTCCATTTGTGAACTGAGGTCATTTACATTGGTGGCATAACTGAGATGTATTGGCTTATCTTTGTCATGTTGTTTTCCTACTGTAAGATCTCTACTTTTCCCCTTTGTTTAATTGTTTACTTGGTTGTTTTCTCCTGTTGTTATTGAAGTTGTGGTCATCTTTGTCTCTTTCTAAAATATCTGTCAGTACTCTTTGTAGAGTTTGTCGTCATAAATTTGTACAGTTATACTCTGTCATGGAAGTATGTAATGTCTACATTAAATTTCATAGGCCGTTTTGTAGGATACATCAGTCTAGGCAGAAATTGTTTTCTTTCAAGACCTCAAATATCTCACTCCAAGTTCTTCTTGATTTGATGGTCTGTTTTGAGAAACCCGCCATGATTCTGGTGGGTTTTCCATTATAAGTGATCTGTTTCTTTTCTCTAACAGTTTTTAATATCCTGTTCTTCCGCTGAATTTCTGGGATCTTGATTATTCTGTGTATCCATGATGTTTTTTTTTTTATTATGGCTAGCTGGAATTCTATATCATGCAAGTATCTAAATATCAGATTCTTTTCCTGTGCTCAGGAAATGTTTGCTATTACTTCTGAAAATACTCTTTTTATGTCTTTTGTATTTTCTCCAGTTGTTTTATTGATACCTATTAATCTTACTTTTGTTGTGTCATCTGCAACAGTTCTTTTGTTATTTTCTGGTTTCTTATTATATTTAAGAGATTTTCCTTTCATGTTCACTAGCTGCAATGCTATTTTCAAGGCCTGAAATTCTACACTGAGTTTCACTCAAGTGGTTTTGCCAGCTTTCAGTGGAATTTGTAATGTCCTAGATACCATTTCCCTTCTATTTTTTAAATCTATGTCATTGTTGGAAATATTGAGCAATACTTTCATAATTTTTGTCATTTCCTTTTTTACATGAGACATTATTTCTGATCTGGTTTCCTCCATAACCTTATGGAGTTTTTTTTTTTTTGTCTTCAGTTGCTATCATTTCAGCTATTTAAGGTGTGTGACTTACAAATTCCTCTATGCTTGTGCCTTCTGGACTTGTTTTGGTGTGCTAGAGGTCTGAGATTGTCTTTTGTTCCTTCCTTTTGTCATTTATTGCAATGATGATAGATGGGTAGGGTGCATATCAGCAAGGCTCTCAAGAGAATGGGAGGGCAGGGCAGGCTCACTAAAACTCCTGCTGCATGCAGTTCAATGTGTTTTCTACCTCATTAAGAAGAGAAGGGCAAGCTGCAGTTCAGGAAGGATCTGATGATGATGAATGTGGGCTGAAGTTGTGCAAGGCACAACTTGATGGATTAGTGCAGAGTAGTGCTCTGCAAAGCTCCTGTAGGTTGCTGGGGTATTCATGACTCCCTAGTAGTCTTCAAGGCAAGCAATGGTGCCTGGACTCAGCAAACTCCTCCAGAGGGGAAGACTGAGGGTGGGGCTACGGGCAAGAGTCTCCTGACAGTCTTCAGGGAGGAGTAGCAGCCAAAATCTAAAAACTCTGCCAGGAACCTGGAAGGGTGCCGCCTAGCCTACCAGGTCTCTCAGGTTGAACAGTGGTGACAGGACTCAGAAAGCTCTGGTGGGAAGCTTGAAGGGGTAGATCTAGGGCTGCTGAGTCTCCCGGCAGTCTTCAGGTTGTGGAGTGGTGGCAGGAATTCATGACTATTATTGTTCTAAAATCGGAGTGTGGAAAACATAGTTAAACAATATTTTTGCATCATAAATATACCTGACTATTATGTCCAGTGGAAAGAGAATTAAAATTCATGAAGAACTGGGAAAGGGAAGAAAGCACACCAAAGTTTTAATATTCTTTTAAATGCCTCATGTATTCAGTGCTACGTGACTGACATACATTGAATCATCCAGACCTAAAATGTGAACTTTTATAATTTTTAAAATGTATTTAGCACAGGTTCTCACTGTGTAGATAGGACTTGTGATTCTCCTGTTTTCAGCCTCCCAAGTGCTGGGATTACAGGCAAATGCCACCTCTCCTGTTCTCACCCATCTTCTCAGAGTGCCCCTGGGGTGCTGCACTCTGCCTAAGCAGGTTCATTAGTCCCCTGAGCTATTTGGCCAGCCCCAACTTTTATAAATTTGGACATGCACTTGTGTCTGTGAAACCACCATCTTCATGAAGATGAAAAACACATTCTTCACCACCAAAGTATTGCTTATCTTCTCTGTCAATCCCTTTCTGTGTCCTCTGATATCTTTTACTGATTAAATTACTTTCAACTCATATGAAAGCTCATCTTTTAACTGTTGAGTAGTATTCCACTGTAAATATTTACATTAGTTTCTATAATCTGCTGTTGGTGGACACTTATTTTATCTGGTTTTGACAGTTAAAAAGAAAGCTTCTGTGAGTATTAGTATTTAGTACAATTTTGCTTTTAATTTTAAAAAATAAAATTCAGTACAAATGATACAGAATTTCAAAACAAGGTGACAGGAAATTAACTATGGATACTATATTACATGTTGTTATCTTCAAAATAGTTGCTCAGATTACTGAGGGATAAGCATGCAAAATAGATCATATGATTTGGGTAATAACTAGTCATTTCAATAAACTAATAGATATTAGTTCCTTTAAATCAGTGGTTCTCAACCTTTCTAATGCCATCACCCTGCAGTACAGTTCCTCATGTTGCGGTGATCCCAAACCAAAAAATAATTTTGGTAACTACTTCAAAACTGTAATTTTGCTACAGTTGACCCCTGTGTTTTGGTCGTTCGACCCCCACCAGGGCCGTGACCCACAGGTTGAGAACTGCTGCTTTAAATACAATTATCTTAGTGATATTATGTGGATATATGTCTACATTTCTCTTGGGTGACTATCTGGGAGTAAAATGGCTAGTTTATAGAAGCATATATTTAACTTTTAAAAGACTTAGTATATTTTATTGAGTAGTTTACGTTTAAGAAAAAATTAAGTAAAAGTTATATAGCCACATTTCTTCTATTTTTAACATCTATAATCTATGTAGCATACTTGTTCCAGTGAATAAGTAATATTTAATGTTTAAAAGACTTAGTATACCTTATTGGGTAGTTTAGGGTTTAAAGAAAAAGTGAGTGAAAATTAAGTGGCTGTGTTTCTTCTATTTTTAACATCTATAAACTGTGTAGCATATTTGTTCCAGTTAGTAAGTAATATCAGGTATTTTACTGGCTAAAGTCTAGAGTTTAATTAGGGTTCACATATGATGCTGTTTTATAGGCTGCAACCAATATAGAATGGTGTGTGTTCACTACTACAGTATACAGATTTGCTTTTGCTTCCCTAAAATTCTTTTGTGCTTCTATTTGTACATTCTGAATGCATTACATAAGAGAAAATTTTGAGAAATATTACAAAAGGAAAATTTGATTTTTTTTTTTTTTATTTTAGGAAACGGTTTACAGAGTTATCAGGGTTTCATTACTAAATCCGATTCTAGTGATCCACCTCCCAAGGTGCTGGGATTATAGGCAGCATCACCATTCCCAGTCTTAATGGTCATCTCAGTACACTCAGATGGTGGGGCTGGCATGGCGGGCCTGGAGATAGAGCTGCTGGTCCCTGTGCCTGCTTGCTGGAGCTTTAATTGGCTGAGCTATTTGGCCTGCCCTTAAAATTTGATATTCTGATTCTGTAACAGAAAGAAAAGGTGTACAGGAAGGTGTCAGAAGTTGTGAAAAAGGAGCCAAAGTAGTCCAGCAGTCATCTATTAAGTCTTACACCTGGATGCCTCCTACATCTCTAGTGCTTATACAAGTAAATACGGTATTAGGAAGCAGGATCTGGTCAGAAGAGGGAGTGCCTTGGGTGCAACTCAGGAGGGCCCATCTCCCTTTCGGGATCCTCCCTTTCCATTCTGCCTCACCAGAACCATGAAGTAAGAAGCTTTTCCTTCACTGTGCCTCTCTGTCATACCAACCTGCCTTGGTGCCACCTGAACATGGACTGAAAAGTGAGCCAAATTAACCTCTTCTTCCAACTGTGGGTTTAGACTGAGGATTAGAGTGAGGACAAAGTTACTAAGCCAAATTCATGACCATTTCCTATTTTGCTAGTATACTTGTGAATGTATATGCAAATCAGAAGAAGAGATCTTTATTTCCTGTCTTTGTAAAATAATGTTAATAGAATTCATTTCAGTCCATATGTAATACTAAATTGACAGCCTATTGTTTAACTTATACAATGTTAGTAGAAGAATAAGCATTACTTAAAGAAATACTTTACCTTTATTCTGGGGAAGAAATTTCCATATATCTCTCTGTACACTGGATAGTTGTGTCATGTTAGGCATAATTATAAAGCTGCAATTATTATTTGGAGATTAAGAATGGTCTAAGGAGATATGGCTGGTTGTCATGTTGATATGGAAAGATTATGATTGCTAACAGTGACATGTCAGTTTGAGTAAGATTCACCTAGTACATTAAAAAAGCTCTGTGGATGATGTACTTGTAGGTAAGAACCAGGTGTGCATGGTGCCATCCAATGGCCTTGTCTCCTGCATGGAAAAAAGAGGAGGAAAAGGCAGTCTTGTAGGAGCTACAGTCTCCACCGCTACCTTTGGATGTTTGCCTCAAATTCTTTCAGGGCTTCAGGGCAGATATTCAGACTTCCAATGCAGACATTTTGACTTTCTGGACAGCCTCCATTGAGTTCTGGGCCACTGAACTTCGGATCCCTTAGCGGTCCAGCCTATAGAAAGTCATATTGTATTCTTCCATGTCAAAGCTGTAGTGGCCATCTTAAGTATACCTAGTAAAACTTATAAATAGCCACATATGTATTTGATTTTAAGTCTGCTCTTCTAGTGAACTCTAATTAATACGCTAGCCTTCACTGACAGTACTGGAAATTGAAGTGAGTCATGTCCCTTTGTCTCTTCTCTGAGAAGTAGGAAGTTAAATGTTGAATTACTGAATATTCAATAGAATGGAAGGCAAGATTCAAGCACAGAATTCGTGGCTTCTTCTCGGAAATACACATTCAGAATGATTGGAGCACAGGGATCATTTTTACACAAACGATTTAAAGGCCTGCTTTCACCAGTGTGCACAGTTGGAAAACAATAATATTTCACACGGAAATAAATTTTCTAATGGTTTGAAATAGATTATTCTAAGTAGAGGTTACCAGAGCCTGCAGTTTTCACTGCAGAATTCTAGGATAGGCCGTGATTGTACGTTAGGATGTGGGTCTAGATACAGTCCATTTGTACATCTCCTTTATGGTTTCATGACACATTTTGAGAAGTGCTGAAGCAACTTATATCTCCTCCATCAGGTATCTCCTTTTCTGGCTTGCCACACTGCTGTCCCAAAACTCAGAGAGTTAAACTGCTTCCATTTAATTTTTTTTTTGTTTGAAGTTCATATATATATATATATATATTTTTATGCACTTTCTTACCACAATTTGTCACACTTTTTCTCAGTGTAGGCACTGACAGAAAAATGGCTTAGGAAGGAAGATGTCAAGAAACAATATAATATTATTTATGTATTTATCTGTTTATTGGTTTATATAAAATTTCATCTAGTAGTCCACATTAGCCTTGAACTTGCCTCGCAGTGATCTTCCTGCCTTAGCCTCTAAAGTTCTGGAATTACAAGCAGGAAACAGCATAATTTTAGAGTACTAGAAATATGTGAGAAAGTCAGGTCTGAGGAAAACAATGTGGCACAAGAGAGCAGTAACATGGTATTAAGTACCCAAAATTTAGGTAAATAAAGTCTCCAGAAGAGGATGAAAAATGCCAGAGAAAGTGCAGGACGCTAGACTATGAGCTGTGCGGGTTGGAGTCGACTGGACATGATGCAGGTGTGAAGCTTAGCTTTATCTGCCAAGAAGAAAGACAGAAGACTACAGCTTTCCTTCATTTGTCAAAGACATTCCAATGCCCCTGTGCATTATCATTGAACTCTGCTCTACCCCAATACAGTCTTCATCCAACTGTCTCACATATTCCCCCAAAAATGGGATATATTGGCAGGAAGAGCAGGATATAATGAAAAGACATCTGTAGCAGACCCTGAACATACCTGGCTCGTTCTCCTGACATCTTCCAAGCTGACTGATAATTGTCAGTAGCTTCATCTGTGTTGAGTGTTTATTTTTTTCCCCCTGAAACTGCAAATTTCAAGAAATTAAATTTCCATTTCTCCTTAGCACTTCCTGAGCAATGACTCAGGCTACTTACTTTTGGGTGACATTTGAAGTAGGTGTTTTGTGTATGTCTCAGAATCTTTTTCAGGATTTCAGTCCCAATAGGCACAGGGTCTATTTATTTATCCACTGACTCCCCTTCCAAAGACCCTTTCCATTCACCTCCCAGACAGATTATCGCTCACTGGAATCACCATTTCTGCCCATCAGATGGAAGTAGATCAATCAAAAACTAGCATATACCTAACACCTTTTTGTTATGGCTTATTTTTAGATGTCCTCCCAAATTCTTGGAATTAGTGTAGCTCTACGTATGGGTCCTTCTATCCTGGTTGGGATAGAAAGGAAGAGAAGAATGGAAGCTTGTTGCTGCTACTTGCTGCGTTCCTGTCTCCTGCCTGCTTGCCATGGGCTGTTTTTCCTCCTCAGTGCCCTTCTGCTGGGCCACCCTGGCTTCCAGCCAGCCGATTATGGATTAAAACCTCTACATACCATTAGCTGAGGTACTCCTTTCCTCTTTAAGTTTGAGTGTGCTGCATTTTTGTCTCAGCAATAAGAAAGATGACTCAGAGTCCCTGAAAGGCCCTCCCTTGGGGAGCAATTTCTTCTAAATGGGCCCCACCACAGCACTTTCAGCTATGGGCCTCAATGAATTAATTCACCAAAGAATATAGTGTTCCTTAGAGACCAATCACCTCTCCAGGAATCTCTTACTCTAGTGCAGTTGAAAATTAAGAATAACTGTATACAATTGAAGACACACGGGCCCTGAGGCTTTAGTTAGATTTCACAGAAATTTAATGAGCAGTTATTATATAGCAAATACTTTACTACATTCATTAGTATGTCCTTATAGTTTGATCACAATCGAATTTTATTAGCATCTCACTATAATTTCTTCTATCTGTAACTTTTGCCTTGTTGGGTTTTAACAATGAGAGGATAAATCACATTATGTGGTAGCCAAAAGAATAAGGTGTGTTTGTGTTCATTGCAGCTTAGTGAGCTTCCAAAACTCTCTTTTGAACATCTGCACACTCAAATACTTTTCTGGAGGAATGATTTTATTACTTCAATGACGAGAAAAAGGATCCTCTTCCTGATCCTGCAATGCCTGTCATTTAGCATCTCCCTGTATGCTTTGCTTTGCTTCTGAAATGTCTTGTGTTCAGGGTGCTGATAGCCATGAAGCCATCTGAAGATGGCAGTTTGCTCCTCCTGTATACATCATGTTTTGGTCTTAACTAGCAGAAGAACATGGCTCAGAGTTGCTGAAACAAGAGGTTTGTGTTGTCTTATAGAGCAGGAAGTCTAGAAATCAATGCTTGTAGAGTGTGTATTATTGTCAAGTTCCCAGGGCTTTTCCTTCTTTTCTACTGCTCTCCCACACATAGGTTGTTGAAAGTGTTGCTCCATTTGGATACACAATGGCTGCTAGAATGCCTTAATTACAACATGCTAACTGGAAAGGAAATGAAGGATTACTCCAACAAAAAAGAGGCTTTCTTTTTGTTTCATTAGAGAGAAACACCTTTGGCATGAGAACGGGCAGAGTTCTCTGTGTATCAGCTGGGCTAATGCTGGGCTACATAGGCACATTAGATAACTTACTGGCAAGGATGACTGGCTGACTAGGGCAAATCAGTTTATCTTGCCAGGTCTAGTAAAAATACAGTGCTGAGGTAGGCCCAAAGGCTGAGTCCTGCAGTCCTAGTTATTTGCAAGGTTGAGGACAGGAACACTTGACTGTGGGCATAAAGACCAGCCTGGACACTAGAGCAAGACCTAATTTGAATAATTCATAACATAGGAAAGCATTATGTTGACAAAAATAAAGGAAGAGATGGCTGGGAGATGCAGTCAACAGCGTCTGCCACGCTGCAGTGCCTTTTGATAACAACCAACAGGCTGCTCTAGAGAAACATCGTGTTATTGGCTAATGAGAGCTCCTCCTGTTTACTTTTAGATTTATCTTTTCATGCATGTAAAATCCTTGTGTTTCTGCTATTTACGTATTTTTTCTTTGAAAATTTCTCATATTTACAAGCCTTTCCTTATTCCACAGAGAAGAGTCCATTGCTATGGATAGAAGGATGAAGAAAGATGAGCTTTGTGATACTGGTACTGAGATTTTTAACTGCACAAAGCCCACATGACTTACTCTGTCACTTGGATTTTTTTTCCGTGTGACCTTTCCCAGTCCTCTATAAAATTTTCATAATCTCCACAGAAATATCTGAAACATCATGTGAGTGCAATAATATAATCATAATATTTATGACACACTTGTGTGAAGACAGCTCCCTACCTCTTTTGTGTTTATGGTTCTATTTCCTCTAATTCCCGATTTTGAACTTACTGTTATATAACTTCATCTTTTGTCAGAGTTGTAACAATAAGATCAAGTGGACAAGACTAAAACTTTCCTATTTTCACTTTCCTAACATCAATTAGCTTGCATTTCTCCTAATACCAACATTAATTTTAAAAGAAATATAGAAAAACATGTACAGGAAGTTAGAGGGTAAATTTTCTAATAAGCAAATTGTTTTTAAGATCAGGGAAGTATGATGTATACAGTACTAATAATATCATGTTAAATATCAAGGTATTATAATTTAGTCTTATATTTGTCCTATTTTATTGAATAGATAATACAAATTGTTTGCCCTATTTTAATTAATTGCAAGATTGTTAAAAAGTCAATAAATGTAATAACAAGATCCACTATTGTTGTTAACTGTAGAGATCCTTAACCCCCTCATTTGCCTTCCTACGCTTGTTCAATCAACCTTCCTTAGCTGCCACTCTGTTCCTTATCCACCACATTTATCCTTCGAACTTCAGAGGCATTAAAGTACTTATAAGTAACAAATATGTGCACTCAATCTAAATGTCTCTTGAATAATAGCTACCTACAAGTTATTCTCATTTAACTTTACTTATGGTGTAGTTGCCATAATCAGAAACAACCCTAAATTGAACACAGCAACTTTTGTTGCCAAATATGTCATTAATACTAACTTTTTCAGGGCAATAAGCCACCAACCAACCAGGTTTTAGTGTCAATAAATAAATTCATTCTTTGCATTTGACTTCTTTCTTTCCTTTGTCTTCCATCTTTTTTTCTTCACATGATCTATAACAGTGTCTGACATACGTATACTTTTGTAGAATGGCTAAATCAAACATTTAGTTTTTATGTATCAATTTTTATGAATGTATTGTGCACTTACGTTTTGGAGTAAGATAAAACTTATTGGTTGAATACATTTCAAGTTTACAATATATTAACCATAGTCACAATATGTACAATGATCTCTTAAATTTACTTTACCCATCTAACTGAAATTTGGTGTCTTTTAAGCACAATCTCCTTATTTCTTATTTTAGCCATTTTCCTCTTTCTGGGACAAAATACTCAAACCCCACTACTTACAGAAAATGTTTATTGTGGCATTTTTCTGAGACAAAATTACCTGAAACCCACAAGTTAAAGAATGGAAAGTTTATTTTAGCTCATAGTCTGTGGAAGTTTCAGTCCACAGACAGCTGGTTCCATGGCAGGGTGGCATGGTCGGGGGGCGCCCTGAGCAGAAATAGCACATGGCAAAGCAGGCAGGAGAGAAGGAAGCCTCAGCCAGACTGCCTTCCCTCTCTCCCTTTACAGCTTATCTACCCTATAAATCTATTGATGGATGCCAGCCCCACCCTGGGCAGGGCTTCCATTTTCCACAACCAGAAATATGCTAATTTCAATTATTGGACTAATTTATTACTATATACCCTCAATTCCAGTATCACACCCTAGATTCAGGCAGGCTTGAAAGTCCCAAATGTAAGCATGAGTTTTAGGGGGATATCTAGATACAAATGACAACAACATAAGGTAAGAATGTTTTTTCTATATCCGTGATTTGAAATATAATCAGGTCTGGGACTGCTGGAGGATATAGCAATTCTACTTATTTTATTTTTTTAAGGAAAATCCACACAGATTTCCCTAATGGTTATACTAATTTACATTCCCACAAATGATGCAGTAAGCTTCCTTTCTGCACATTCTCTCTAGGTTACCTTTTCTTTTTTTATATAAAAGTCATTATAACAGCTATGAGGTAAGACATCTTTCATTGTGGTATTGTTAATGATTGATACATTGTGTCAGTTTGAGAAGTTTACAAGTTTAAGTGACTCAGCAGGGAGCCAGGGCCCTAACTTCGTAAACATCCTCATGCTGAGGAGGAGGGTATGGAGATTATGTCAGAGCTATACCACCCCTGGGGGGCAGGATAGACTACTTACAATATAAGGGAAGGAAAGAGACTCGTTCTTCCTCCACTGTGCACTTGCCGCTTTGGCTGGCTTCTACCACGGTCAGCAGTTCTCCCTCTGCCATGCCACCATACCTTGGAGCCAGTTGATTACTGAGTGACACCTCTACAAACATTGAGCTGAATAAACCTTTCCTTGATTTTGAGTGTGGGGTATTTTGTTCTGGCAACAAGAGAAGAGTAACTGAGACAAAATTTTGTGTCAGAGAAGTAGTGTCGGTGCTGTGACCAAACGTAATCGTGTGGTTCAAGAGCATTTGGGAATGGCTTGTGGAAGGGGTTTGGAAAGGTTTGGAGAGATCTCCTAAAACAGTAGTGCTGGAACACTTTAGGGCAGCGGTTCTCAATCTGTGGGTCATGACCCGGTGCATAAAGCCATTGGAAAATACATATTTTATTTTATTTTATTGTTTTATTCTGAGTCATAACTGTAGCAAAATTACAATTTTTTTTTTTTGTGGGACCAGGGTTCGAACTCATGACCTTGCACTTGCCCAGCAGGCACTTGTGCCTTGGAGCTATCTCCCCAGCCCCCAGAATTACAATTTTGAAGTAGCCACCAAAATCATTTTTTGGTTTGGGGTCACTGCAACATGAAGAACTGTATTGTGGGGGTCACAGCATTAGAAAGGTTGAGAACCACTGCTTTAGGGTATTCTACATGGGAGATTCTGGTCAGAGCTTAGAAGACTAGAAAACGAGTAAAGATCAGATTTGGGAGGTATCTGCTGAAAGGATTGTTTTGGCTGTTGGGCTCCAGCTGATGTATGTCATCGCTTTGCAGACTGTTTGTCTGCATTTTGCTCATGTCCAGAGACTTTGCCTGAGCCTGACATTAAGGGCTGTGGACTAATTAATCTGGCAGAAGAAAATTTAAGGCGACTAATGTTGAGGCGGTGGCATGGCTATAGTGGGAGGCTTTTAGCCAGATTTATGTTCAAAATCAAGAGCAAACATGCCAGCAGATGACTTAGAACATTTTGTGTTTGACACTAAAGAAAGCTCCAGTGAAGCTGTGGACCATGAAGGTAGAGCAAAAGAGACCTTGTTTCCTGAGGAGAACCAAAGGAATCAACATGAAGGGCGGAAGACATCATAAGAAGGAGCATGTCTCTGCTCTTTGCAGCCTCAAAACTGTGAAAGTGAAAGATTTTGCTCTGAGAAGAAAGCCACATAGCCCCATGGTCCAGAATGGCAGTGACACAGAGAATTTGTTCCTCAGAATCAGGTTCACAGTGTGTAGCAATCCAGGCACTCAACCCCTGAAGACAAGAGGGGAGGAAGGCTGGATGCTGCTCTAGCTGGCTTCAGACCTCGGCATCATCCACGTGTCTGGACACAGATGCATGGAGAATTCTAGAGCTGTGGGGGTTAAGGTGGCTTCTGCCCTGATTTCAGAAGTTCTGGGAGCCCAGGCAGTGTGTTACTGAGAAGGAAACCTTTGAAGTTGTGAGTGGGAAGACCAAAGTGCAGTGGACACCTCAGATGTTTAGGAGAGCCAGGAACTTGATTGTCTGAGGAAAACTACAAGGAGAGAGCAAAGCAAGCCCAAGAGAGAGAGAGAAAGAGAGAGAGAGAGAGAGAGAGAGAGAGAGAGAGAGAGAGAGAGAGAGAGAGAGAGAGAGAAGCTGTGGGAGCTGTAACCACCAGAAGTGGAGCTCAGAGTTTGCCACAGATTCCTTCAGATGTGGAATGTGGAACTACAAGACTTGATGTTTGCCCTGCTGGATTTTGAACTTGCTTTAATCCCAATCCTTTGTATTCCCTGATTTGTAACTTTTGGAATGGTAATGTTTATTTGTGCCATCACTGAATGAATGTTGGAAGTGTTTAACTCTGTTTTTATTTGTACAGGGGCTTGCAGCTAAGAGTCTGCCTTAAGTCTCAGAGAAGACCTGGAACTTGGACTTCTCAGCAATGCTGAAACTGTTAGGACTTTTGAAACTCTTGCATAAAAAGAGATGCATAAGTCTTGGCAGAGAAAGAATGTTATGCGTCTAATGTAATAATGTTGATAGGCTTAATACTGGTACTTAAGGATGGTTAAGTGTATGTTAAAGTATCCAAGTTGTGAAACATTAAGAATAAGCATATCTTTATATCTAGAAACAAGTTTTAAAAATATGTCTGGTTGTCAAATTTGCAAGGTGTAGATTGTAAGGGTTGATGTACTGTGTTGATCTGAAAAGTTTAGAAGCTTAACTAAGTGACTTAGCATGGAGTCAATGACTTTGTCAACATCATTAGTCTATGCAAAAGAAGGGCATGGAGACGGTGTGAGTGCTACTCCAACCCCGGTGGGGGGTGGCCTGATTACATTGTAAGGGAGAAAAAGGGGCTTGTTTTCCCTTTCCGTTTTGTGTTCTTGCCGTTCTTGCTGTCTTCTGGGGGAACGGACTGCTGCCCCTTTGCCATGCCAACTTGCCTGGGAGCCAGCTGACTACAGACTGAAACCTCTGCAAAATGTATGCTAGATAAATCTCCCCTTCCTTAACTTTGGGTGTGAGGTATTTTGTGTCAGCAGGGAAAGAAAAGTAACCACTGCAGGAATCAACTTGGAGTTTCCTGTTGAAAACAGGAACATCCATATGTTGAGTACTGTTTCATATATCTGTTGGCCATCTGTATGTCTTCTTTGGAAAAACAAATATTCAGTTTCTTAGCATTTTTAATCAGATTGTTCCTTTGGTCACTGTTGAGTTGTTTGTTTCTTCCACATTTTACAAATAAAAACTTATCTGATAACTATGTTAAACTTATCTGATATGGTTTGCAAATTGATTCTCTTGTTTTGTACGTTTTATCTTCATGCTATTGGTTGTTTCCTGGTCAGAAGCATTTTAATTTTTTTTAAATATGTATTTATCAAATCTATGTAGATCTGCTCACTCTTAAACTTTGTATTGAGAAAAAGGAAAAGTAGATATTTCATAAATAATTTGCTTCCTTTTTATTATTTTATTAATTTTAATAGGAAAGAAATAGCAATGAAACAGTTTCAAAACATGTTAGTAAAAAATTAGAATAATTAATACATTGTGTATTGTTGTCTTCACAGTAGTTGTTCAAAGTACAAGGTACAGACACAATATTTGTCTAAACACTATTAGTATAAATCTTAAGTGCCTGAAGCCAGGTGCAGGGGCTAGGGATTTGGTCCCCATGCCTGCTGTGCTGCCCCTGCCCCTGCCACATTCTCAGATGGCAATTGAGATTGGGTGTAGTGGCATATGTCTATAATCCCAGCTCTTAGGAGGTTGTAAACAGGTGGATCACTGTGAGTCCAACCTAGTAGAGAGACTCTGAACACCCTGTAGACCCTTCCCTTGACCCAAAAATAAAATTTTTTCTTTTAATTGAACTAAGAGAAAGTAGTTGTATATCTATTCTATTTTGTATACATAGATAGATAGACAGGCAGACAGACAGACAGACAAAGATAGATAGAGACATAGATAAATTTTTTTCACTACAAAATGGTCCTTCATTTATATTCCCCTTTTATGTTTTGTTTTGTCAGAGATGGGTGTTTCATTGCTATTCAAATATTGTAGGTACATGAATTCAGCAAAATAACCCAATATGGTCCAATAGTCCATAATAGCAGTGGGGTATCTGCAGAACTGGCAATGTCAGAAGCTGCTGACTTGAGAACACTAACATGGCTTTCCCTTTTATCCCTCATGGTTAGACTTTCTGCTGGATGGTTAAAACCAAGATAAAAAATAAAAATAAGTTAAAAACTAAAAATCAAGATTAAGCAAGACCTAAATAACTAAAAAGTAACTTTTGTATCTGATAAGGTCAGTGAAATACCCTCAGGATTTACCCTGAAACCATGTACAGTGCTTTGTCGAACTTTTGTCAGTGTCAGCCATCTGGATGAGTCATGGTCATTGCTTGTACAATTTGTTCTCTGTGAAAGCCTGAGAGAATGTTTTCTCTCTGGGTGACAGTACTTTAATTTTATATAATTCCATTTGACAGTTTTTAAATTGTTGCTGCCTTTACTTTCCTTAAAACCATTGCCCAGACCACTATCATGAAGCCTTTCTTCTGTGTTTTCTTCTAGATGTTTTATAGCATGCGTCTTACATTGAAGTCTTTAGTACATTTTGTGTTGATTTTTGTACCTGATGTGTATGAGATGAGAATCTATGTCTATTCTTATCTGTGTGAGTGTTGCTCTGGCAGGATTTGTAGAACAGACTGTCTTTTCTACATTTTGTGTCATTGATGTCTTTATCAAAAACCAATTGTCTATAAATGCATAATTTATTCTTGAGTTCTTTATTCTGTTCCATTAGTCCATATGTCTGTGTTTATGACAGTGACACACTGATTGCTACAGTTGCATAGTTTATTTTAAAATCAGGTAGCATGGCTCCTCCCTCTTGACCATGATTACTTTTGTGTTTCTGTAGGAACTTTAGGATTCTTTTGCTACTTGTATAAGAAAAGGCATGAGACTTTTGATTAAAAGTGAATCAAACTGATTCCTGGGTATTTTGTTTTAAAATATTTCTTTAAAAAGGTAGAAGGTTTGTGTCAGTTACTCTTTTCTTGTTGCTGATACAAACACCAGACACTCAAAATGAAGGAAGAGAGGGTTTATTTAGCTCACAGTTACTGGAGGTTTCAGTCCATATTCTGCTGGCTCCAAGGGAGAGTAGCACATGGTACAGGGCAACCTTTTATGGCGGTGGTTAAGAGCAGAAACCAAAAGGAGTGGCAGCAGCTCTGGCAGCTAGCTGGCCTCTCTTCCTGGCTTACATTGTAATGTAAATTGCCTGCCCCAGAGCAGGTGCAGCATCCACACCCACAATAATCACAGTCACGAGAAGCAACCCCATGACTGTAGGAAGCTAGAGGGGGAGATACCTATACACAAACCATACCAAGGGCTGTTGCAAGTTTAAGACAGCCTGGGCTACAAAGTGAGTTCAAGGCCAGGGTGAGCTATATAACAGGACCTTGTCTCAGAATGACAAAAATAAAGATAAAACAAAATAAAATATATTGTTGCGTGGCTAAATATTTTCTTTACTTTTTTTCCAGTTGTTAGTGTATAGAAATGCTATTGATTTTTACATATGGACTTTATATTCCACAATATTATTTTGTTGATTTACAATTTTCTAACACTTTTAAAGAAATCTTTAGTTTTACCTATACTTATAATAGTTTAGTTTCTCAGTGGACACAATTTAAACTCTTCCTTTCTGATTTTTGTCTTTACTTCTTTTATTTATTTATTTATTTATTTGTTTATTTATTTATTTCTTGTTTCAGAACCTTTGTTTGTTTATTCACTCATTTTTATGGCTGGCTCAGCCCGCCCGGAGGGCAGGGCTGGCACAGTTTGTGGTGCCAGGGGATTGAACCATGGTCCCTGAAGCTGCCCAAGCCTTCCCAAGCAGTCACTTTAGACCACTGAGCCATCCCGCCAGTCCCCTGTCTTTACTTCTTTTTTTAACTCCTCTGGCTAGGACTTCTAATACTGTGGTGAGAGTAAGCACTCTTGTTATTTTCCTGACTTTAGAGGAAAAAATTTCAACGCATCAAACTTGAGTGAGAAGTTTGTTGTGGCTCTGTTGTAAAAGTTCTACACTGTGTTGAAGTCAATTCCTTCTATAAGTAATTTGGGGAGAGTTAGAATATTTTGATTTGCCTAATGCTTTTATGAAATTATTAGATCACTGTTTTATCTTAGTCTGTCATTATAGTGTATGACATTTATTAACACACCAGTGATAAATTCCACTTTGTCATAAAAAAGATCCTTCAAAAGTGATGCTAAATTCCGTTTATTAATATTCTGTTGATGACTTTTACAGCCATATTCAACAAGGTTTTTGCCCTAAATGTCCTTTTTTATAGTTTCTATCTCAGATTTAGCATGAGGATAATTTTTGCCTAGGAAGACAAGTTTGAAAGTATTCTGTCTTCTAAATCTTCAGAAGTTTTGAAAATGTTTTCTATTAGTTCTTTAAATGTTTAGTAGAATTCACCAGGGAAGTTAGCTGGTCCTGATATTCTCTGATAGAAGACTTTTCATTGATTCATTCTCCTGACTCATTATTATTCTGTTCAGGCTTTTGGTTTTTTGCCTCTTGATGATTTATTTTTGCTAAAATATGCATTTCTGGAATTCATTCATTTCTCTTAGGTTATCCAGCCAATTGATAATTTTTCACAATGGCGTCTAACATTTCTTTTTACTCCTGTGTCACCTGGGTGTGATGTCTGCTCTTTCATGCCTGACTTTATTCACTAGGCACTTCTCTTTTAACAATCCCATTAAACATTCATTATTTTAATTTTTGGTTTATCTTTTAAAAACCTGTTCTTAACTTTATTGATCTTTTTTCTAATATTTCTTTCTTATATAGAAATAAATTTATAAAAGGAAATGAAAACCAGTTCACTGAACATTTTATACAATGGAAGAAATCAATTTTATTTATTTATTTCTGGACTTCTTCTATCTCATACTGTATGGTGCTATGATGGAATTGAGCTCAAAAAAAGAATAGCAACATGGCCTACTCCTGCAGACCTATTATTGAGCTCTACCTCCCCTCTTTGATGGCTGCGTTTATTTCATGTGTGTGTGTGCTTTCCTGTGCTTCTCCTTCCACCTTCCTCAGAGTTTCTCATCTTTCCTTAGACCTCGAAGACTCCCTACATGTGGAGGCTGTCATTTTTCTTTTGCTTGCTTTCAATTACATTTCTTCATGCTACTATAGATATGCGTTCCCAAAAATGTTCCAAATAATATGGGCTCCTAAACTTGATTGTGTAATTAATATATATTTAGTAAGAATGACACCAGTAAACATTTTATATTTGAGTATTTTCTATGAACTTGAAGATATGATAGAATAAAAATAATAGAAGCACATTTTTCTCTATCATAACTTCTGATAAATTGATGAGATTTCTGTTTCTTGTCCTCCAAATCATCACAGGGATTATTATAATTACTGTAAAGTTGTGATTGATAATTAGAGCTTGAACCAATAGGACAAAAACAATGGTTTGGGGGAAAAGTATAACTTCCCCCAGTTTCTCTTTCTGGAATGGATTTAAATAATTAATTGTGCTTCTTGGAAGTAAGTTTCAAGAAAAAAATTTCTCATCTAAATTCCGATGTTTCAAAATCAGAAAAATATGTTCAGGGATAATTGAGCACTAAGTGCATTTCATGACAAAAAATAAATAAATACGCTGCCAAAATTTAAAGCTGCAAGAGCAGTTATGCAGGAGGAAAATACAAATTTGAGAAACTAAAGCCAAAAGGGACAAGAATAAGTATAACATTGCCAACTTATTTACAATTTAGCACAATTTCCTGCAAAGGGTTTTGTTGTCTACATTTACCCTCAACGTGTCAGTTGTTCTGCATGAATACTAATACACACATGCTAATAGCGAGAGGTTCGAGAGGGAGGGGGATCCTTAATTTCTCATGACTCCTGGAGCTTAGGTCACTTATTTTCAAGTGGTACTAAAATGTAATCAGGAGGAAAGGTCTGTGACTCACAATAATAAAATATTGATGCCTTTACTCGCCAAGGTTTTTAGAGTGGATCTTTTAACATTTCAAGAAACAAAATGCCAACAACTTTTCTGGTAGAAAACAATAATTTACCAAGTTTATTATTAGAGTCCCTATTCAGCGGGACCTCAACCTAAAATGCCATCTGGGTCCTCCAGCTGGTGAAGAAAGCTGTAATAAATTTAAATCCTCTCAGTATATCTTGAAAGCTTTTATGTGGTCTTAGAACATTTCTTTTTTCTTGTGACCTGTGCAGAGAGAGACACCAAACACTACAGTGTAAGTTCTGACTTCTGTTTGACTAAAAAGTACTACTTGTTGTAGGATTAAAAGCCACAGACACATGGAAATCTTAAGAAAACTAATAGTAAGTAGGTTATATTTCTTAGAATTATAGTTTTGATGCTTGAAAAAATATTAGATGATAAACATTCTTAAACGCTTATATCTGTTGAATTAGTAAAGAAATGTATTTTATATAATCTCTGGGCCATGTTTATGAACCATTTTGAGAATGGTTCAGAGGGGATTCATTGGAGTAAAAAAAAAAACCCAAACTAAGAGGTACATGTAACATTAAATCAAGCCAATACTAGTATGGCAACAAGGGAATTAATAAAGAAGAAATACAATTTCTTAGCATTTTCAGAAAAACTTTACTAACAGCAATGAAAGATTTATTGTGGATGGAACTTGATGTTTTATATAATCTAGGGAGGTACTGCAGAAGCAAAATTTATCTATGAAGTTTTCCTTTAGGAATAAGAAAGATAAAAAAGCAGATTTCACAAAGTAATACAAAGAAACCATGGCTCAGGAGCTTGGTTTTGAAAACTATCACCTCATCCCAGGCAACAACACTTAAATGCACAAATCTGAGAGAAATGTGCTGATCTCAGATCAGCCACTGGCATCACAACCATTGGCAAATCTCTTTGCTTCTCCCCATTTCACAATTCCTATTTATAAAGGAAGAGCTGGTATTACAGAGCTGCTGATTTTTTTTTTTCCTTTTCTGTGATTCAGCGAAATGCTGATACTACAGCATCTCATAAGAAACTTCAGTTCCTATTGTCAAACTGTCCTTAATGACTCCAAATAAGCCATGGCTTAAATAATGTAATAGAGATAACATCCCATCATCGTACCATTTTCATCTCATTCCAGGACCATGCATAATGTAAGCCTGAGTATAGTTGAAAAATAACAAGATCTGTTCTCCCTTTCATATGGCTACATGATCTGAATATTGCTTGATAGAGTCGTCTCACCTCTGTTTTTGAATGAGAAAATTTGATAGTCTAAAAGCAATTTGTTAGAAGGCTGGGTGGATTATTACCTAAAATAAGGTGTAAAAGACAGACCTAATAATATTATTTATAACAGGATGCTGATGTGTGCTTTAAAATATTTCTGAAAGAAAGTATTTCAAGCAATTTTCTTTTGTCAGAGGGGCCAGGAAAGAAAATATGAATGATTTTACCTGTGCTCATACCTTCACTATTGGAAAATTTTAAATCATAAAATAATATTACTAGAGATCCTCACAAACAAATGAATATACATCTTTAAGAATTTGGTTACAACTTTTGTGCATAGCCATGACATGGGATTATTGTGGTGGACCTCCTCCTTATGATAAGGAGATGAACTAGAGAATGAAGAAGGACTCTAAGCTCCCTCGTAGTTCATGCTCTTTGCTGAATTTGAAATGACCCCTATGTATAGAGCATTCGCTAAAAGGTAACAACTTTCAGGGTCAAGCCTATATTGACAGCATCCCTACATTCTATGTAGTCCACTGTTATAGATTGATTTACCAGCAGGACCTAATTAAATATTTTCCTGCATACTAATAAATTGTACAATTTCAAGAGTCAATATTCCTTACAACCAAAACACTGGTAGGCTATTTTTACTTACAGTTTATCTTTATATCTTCTTTTTTCCTAGTGAGCTGGTACAGGTGGCTGAACCCAGAATCATGGGATGCAATACTAAAAGGAACTATTCCTCATTAGTTAGTTTTGGCAATATGGGGAGGAACAAAGTTCTGTTTCCCAAGACTATTTCCGACAGTAAGCTTGTGAAGTAGAAGCACCAGAAACAGAGAAAGTTTATGCTAGATTTATCTCGGATTAATCGATTTCTATATATATTGTGCCCAAAACAAAAATGAGAAAGAGGCTAATAGACTGTTTAAAAGCATATAGATACTTCACAGAAAATGATATAAATAACGGTATAGTGAAATGAGGGCTCACACACTTAGTGTCTCCAAAGGTCATTATCATCATTTATCAGAATAAAAAGTGTTTCAGCTTGTTAAGAACAACTGCAGGCTATGTAGGTGCTTTGTTCTACTTCCTTCCTCCCATGAAATATGTTACTCTTTTTGTGAAAATGTGTCCATTTGTTAGCATAAACTGCGCAAGTGTGTATTCCTAAGAAGATGACATGTTTTAGACTGGTGAGCGGCTGATTCGGTAATACAGTGAGCACAGAGAAGCAGCCAGCCACGCACAAAGCATGAAAACTCAACTCATCTATGAGGAGCAGCCAAGGTGTATCCATTTCCTGTATTAACTCCATTCCCTTAAATGATGTGCTATCAAAGGCTCATCACCCCATGCTCCACATAGGATATATAGGCTCTCCGATTGAAGGCTCAGGTATCTGAGGCGCTTCTGAATCCACTTAGCTTGATTTATATAAAGAAATAAACAGGGTACTCATTAGGTCTTTTTTTTTTTTTTTTTTTTTTTTTTTTTTTTTTTTTTTTTTTTTTGTGGGACCAGGGTTCGAACTCACAACCTTGCACTTGCCCTGCAGGCATTTGTGCCTCGGAGCTATCTCCCCAGCCCCCTCATTAGGTCTTAAGAGCTAAACAAAACAATTTTATCTAAATAAATGATGCCTTGCCTCCCACTCACTAATGTCTGTTTAGTGACCCAGTAAATCGTAAGACACAACATAGAATTTGTATGTTTTGATCCTAACATGAATAACAGGACATGGTGGTCTATTTCTTCACAGTCTATTCAGGTGGATTTTCCTCTCTGAAGCAGCGTGTTTCAGGTGACAGGGCATGCATTGTGCTCCTCAGGGCATGAATCCGCAGTCACACAGATTTCATTACAGCATCACGTGTTTCTGATATCCAATTCCTCTTTTTTTTTTTTTTTTTCCTTTCTTTTTGGTTGCTGACTCCTCTAAACATACTTGCTCTCTTGCTGGAGTTCAGGTTTCCTTGGGGCTACTGTAATTCTACGAGTCACCCGATGCCGCTCCTCTAGGTTTCTGCTCTCACCTGACCTTCACCCTCCTTTGGCTCTGCTCAGGATACAATTGGCCTTGCTAGACAGACTCGGGCGTTTCCAGATTTCTTTCTTGTTTCCGTTGTCTACTCACTCTTTCCCCAGCTAGCTTCAATTCCTTCTTTATGTCTGCCTCCAATTTAGAAGGTCCTATAATCATCTCCCCTGTGTCTTAAAAAAAAGGAAGAAAAGAAATAGAAAATTCTGTGCATAACAGTGTTTGCTATACATTTTTTCCAGCCACCAAAGATTGTAAAATACACTTTCCTAGAATTGTAACTATGCCAAAATGAAGCTTGAAATTTTATTCTGTTGATTTTTGACTTTACAAAAAAAAAAAAAAAAAAAAAAAAAAAGCTCTAAGAATTTCAGATCTGATAATATTTTAGCTCCAAAATATTTGAGATTAGACATGAGGAACTGAAAAGAAGATCAGTACATACATTTTTTTCCAACAATACCTTTTATTGTTGATTTTGTGTGTAACTAGAACAGACAAATTTGACTGGGTGATGTGGGAGCTTGTTTTTCTATATTTTGTGTAGTGCATTTGAAATCTATGACCTAGTTCACAATCATTCTAATAACTGCCTGCTCTCATAAACACTGCCGAGGAGTTTTGTGTTTTGCAGAAAGGATAGTGATCCTGAGTTGCAGTCATATCTTCTTCCCTAAGCTCCTGTCCCCCTTCAACCCAAACTAAGCTTATCCCCATTTTCCTTAAACATATATTTTCTTTAGTCAGTGTAAATTTCTATATGCTATACATATGGGTGCACATATATTGCTGTGCTATGAAGCCTCAGAGCAAAACTACACTTCATTTCCTTCCATCTCCTAGATGTCAAAAATGTGATGAGGTAAAGTCCTCACATGTTTGATCATTTTTAACTATACCACAACAGGAATGCCATTGTTTTTAATTTTTAAATAAAAAACTGAGATTGAGAAGGCACTTACTTTTTTAGTTTGTATCAGGAATTTAACACAGGGTCTCCAGTGTGCCAGGCAGGTGCTGCACTACTGACCTGTCTCTAGCCCCAAGAAAATATTTATTTGGTCTTTCTTTCTTTCTTTCTTTCTTTCTTTCTTTCTTTCTTTCTTTCTTTCTTTCTTTCTTTCTTTCTTTCTTTCTTTCTTTCTTTCTCTCTCTCTCTCTCTCTCTCTCTCTCTCTCTCTTTTGTATTTCAGGGAAGGGTCTACAAGATGTTCAGAGATGTTCAGTCTCTCACCACTAGATCTGATTCATAGTGAACCACCTGTTTACAGCCTCCCAAGAGCTGGGATTACAGGTGTGCACCACCACACCCAGTCTCAATTGCGGGGCTCAATGTGTCCCAGGGGCGGGACTCGCACAGCAGGCTCTGGGGATTGAATTCCCAGCTCCTGAGCCTGCTTGCAGGTGCTTTAATCTGCTGAGCTATTTAGCCCGCCTGGACATTTATTTATTGAAGGTCAGGAAAGAAGGCTGTAGAACAAAGATCGTGTTATATGGCAATTAATAAATATTAACCAGAATTAAGATATTTATATTTTACAAACCAAAGTGTGGAATGACAATATAACGTATTAGATTTGAAAGTGTGATTATGTACAATCCTTGTCTAAATGGATTCCCCCTTCTCTCTTTCAATCATCAAGTAACATCACGTTTTCATTGTTCTCTTTTGCTTGTCATGAAAGTCAATAGTTTGCAAGGTGCACATACATTAAGGAATCTTGTTTTGATTAAGAAATAATGTTTTGGAAGATTTTTATCATCTAAAAAGATAAGTTGTGTAAAATTTCATTCAATGACAAGAGTGCAAAAGATTTTTTAGAATTTGTATGTATTTAAATAAATTCTGAATGAAAATTATAAACACGTTTCCAAAAGTGCATAGTTTTTTTGCATTTTAAAGAAAACAAACAAGGCTGAGGGAATAACTCGGTGCCTTAAACACTTGCCTGGTAACAGCAAGGTCCCAGCTCTATCCCAGCTATAAAAACAAAATAAAACAACTAATCAATATAAAACAAGATGATGGAAAATTAATGATTATTATATTGCAAATTATTATCTTCAAAGTAGTTGCTCAGATTACCAGATATAGGTTTGCAAATTTGATCTAACAGTGTAAGCAATTAATAGTACAATCTCATATACATACATATGTATGTGTGTATGTATGTGTATAATTTGCCTTTCATTCTTTTCTCCTTCCCCCCATCCCAATTGCTCTTTCCTTCTTTGCAGCTCCTTTTTCTTGCTCAATATCTATTGTACCCGCTGGACCTTGTTTACTCTTTCAGTTTCTTAAACTGGGGATGTAATACAATGTTTAACATGCGGGTCTCACTTATTTCACTTATGATTATAGCCTCTAGCTGCATCCATTTACTTATAAAAGCCTCAAGTTTAACTTTCTTTAGAGTCAAGCAGTATTCCATTATATAAAAAACTATTACATTTTTAGATCAATTTCTCAGTTCTTGGGTATTTGGTTGTTTCCCAGATTTAGTTACAACATGGTGTGCTGCTATACATATGGGTGCACATATATTGCTGTGCTATGAAGTTCCAGTTCTTCTAGAAAAATACCCGGAAAGGGAATATCTGAGTCTAATAGGGCTTCTAATCCTACTTTGTCAGGAGTTTCCACATTGATTTCCACAGTGGTTGTAACATTTTGGAGTCCCACCAAGAGTAGAGAAGGGTTCATTTTCCTCCACAGTCACACAAGCATTTGTTATTGGTTGATTTCTTGGTGATAGGCATTATATCTGGTGTAAGATGGAATTTCAGTGTTATTTTCATTTGCATTTCTCAAATGACCAACGATATTGAACATTTTTTTTCATGTATTTATTTGTCATTTGTATTTCTTCATCTGAGAAGAATGTATTAATCTCAGATGTTCATTTTCAGATGCTCATCTTTGAATTTTTGTGACCTATTTTTTTTTTTTTGTTTTGTTTTTTTAGCTCTGTACTTATTCTAGATAGAAATCTTGTTAGAGGTAGAATTGGCTAAAAGTTTTTCCAATTCATGGGCTTTCTTTTCGCTGTATCAGTGATTTCTTTTGAAGTGAAAATACATTGAAATATGGTAAGAGGGCCAGACAAATACCTCCGTGGATTAAAGCACTTGCAAACAGGCACAGGGACTAGGAGCTCCATCCCTGGGCCTGTTATGTCAGCCCAGGCCCTGGGGCACACCGGAGGGCAATTAAGACTGGGTGTGGAGGCATACACTGGTAATCCCAGTTCTTGGGAGGCTGTACCCAGGTGAATCACTAGAAGTCTAATCTGGTAGTGAGATACTGAACACCCTGAAAACCCTTCCCTAAAATACAAAAAAAAAAAAAAAAAAAAAAAAAGGTAAGAATCTAGTTACTGATTTTTTGTAGTATTTCCCTTGCAGTTTGGTTTTTGTTCATGAATTCTCTATCTCCATGTCTTCATGATTTCTACTAACTTTTGCTTCCAGTAGATTTAGTGTTTCAGTTTTAATATTTAGATCTTTTACCCATTTTGACTGTAGTTTTGGCATGATGATAGATGTGGGTCTAGTGAGAGTCTTAAGCTATCTTTCTTCCAGTGAACTTATTAGCTATCTTTCTTCCAGTGAACTTATTTGGCCCCTTTGACAAAGATAAGGTGGCCGAGTGTTCTTGTAGTTATGTCTGTATCTTCTAATCTGTTCAATTTATCCTTAGGTCTTTTTTGTTGTTGTGTTGTTTTATTTTGCTAGTGCCATGATAATTTTATCACAGTGGTTTTGTGGTATAATTTCAAGTCATGGTTGTGATACCTCCTGCTTTGCCTCTGCTCCCCAGGATTACCTTTTATAGTCTAATTCTCTTCTGCTTCCAAATGAAGTTTAGTAATGTGTTCTCTAGGATAGTGAGGTATTCTAATTTTGACAGGAACTGAATTTAAACTGTATAAAAGCTGGGGAGTATGGTCATTTTCCCTATGTTGGTTCTTCCTATCTCTCATGAAAAAAATATCTTTCCATTTCTTGAAATCCTCTTTGATCTCTTTTTCACTGAAGATTGTAATTCTCATTGTATAGCTCTTTTACTTCCTTTGTTAGATTAATTTCCAAGTAAGAAATGTCTAACTTTTATTGTTTAGCTGTTTCTGAAGCTACAGTATCTGAAGCAAAAATTCATCAGATGAAATTTAGAAAGGACAAAAAAATTAAAATACAATGGAAGCATCATCATTTCATTATGATTTATTAATTGCAATAAGTAATGTGATCGAATAAGTCATTTGAAAACTGACATAAACATGTACATACATATCATGTTTCATTAATTTGAAGCAGATTAAATCTTTTAATTGCAAACTAATTTTAAAAATTTCATTTGACTTATTTTGCAAGGACAATTGATATTATATTAAATCTCTTTCACATGTTTAAAGAACATTAGAGGCACACAACTATTTTTTCACATTTTTTATATCACTTCATATTTTTCTACAATGTAACAATATTTCTTGTAAATACATTTTAAATGTACGACACTGATTTTATTTAAAAAAGATACCAATAATTTCAACAAAATTACTTTCCTTACAAGTAAAACAATGTGCTTTAGATCTGAATTTTTATGTGAATATAGTAGACAATTGGAAGAGAAATACTCATATTTTTGTATACTCAAGTGGTATTCTTTGCATAGCATGAGAAATGTGAAATTTTAATTCAAATTTAAAATATTCTTCTATGAAAAATATGTTCTGAGAAAAGCGAAGTACTGCCTTGATTTTTCATGTAATAATAGTAAGGAAATAATAGATACCTTCGATATAGACAGCAATTTCTCATAGAAGGCTCCTCTATAGTCTTCAAAGAGATGAGCTGTTAAAATGTTATCATATGAGTTTTGTTAATATGAGACAATTTTGATGATGACGATGATGATGATGTTGATGATGACGATGATGATGGCTGTCTACAGGCTCCAAAGATGTGCCCTAGAATAAAAGAGCCACCCAAAAACAGGCACAGCCAACAAAATCAGAGAGGAGAAGGAAAGTAGAAGGAGATGGACCCAAGTCCAACATCGAAAGGGTTTAGAAAGCAAAGCAAAATAAAGCCACCCACACAATCCAGGTCTAGCAGGCTGCCTCCCTCAGAATGTTGGATCTTGGCCCAAGTTGCTTGGATGTTCAACCATGTGGGAGTGCCAAGTGCATGCTCCAGGACCAGATGAGGCTAAAGTATTACCAAGTTTGCAAGCTGACAAGTGAAGCTTTGTGGAAAGGAAAGAGAAACAGTGAGATAGAGAAATGAAAAATGGCTCCATGGCTAGCAGGTGTTCTGCAGCATGTGTGCTTCCACAAGAAGCCCTGTGGAAGAAAACAGAGGCAGGTGTTATGGGTTGTGCAGAGAAGGGAATACAGAACCAGGACTCTTGAGGAAGTCTCTAGGATCCTGATGTATTAAGCCAACCACACTGCACATTGCTCTACAACTCATCTAAGCATCTGATTTCAAGACAGGCAAAGGCCTTGGGGTGGTCAAGTCCCGAGTGTAGTTTGAAGTGGAAAGGTGGACTGTATAGCCTTGTGAGGTTAGCCAACACTCTTCTCTCATGGGCAGGGAGAAGGGTCAGTTCAGAGACCTGCGGGATGGGCATGAGAATGGTAAAACAAAGAAGCACCTGGAAGTCACAGCATCCTCAGAGGAGGGTGGAGGTGAGTGCAAGATTCAGAGCCAGAAGCCCACTCTCCTACCTCCCTCAACAGAGGACAAACCAGGCCGCCAGTGATCTTCCAGAGAGAAGTTCACATGTTTAATTCATACTGTAGTGTAAATAAGACAGTAAGTACAATGTAACTTTGTGTGTTTTTGCAACTGTCAGGTCTCTCTCTGTCTCTCTCTGTCTCTCCATCCTTTCTTTTTCTTCTATCATCTATATCTATCTAGATCTTTTCAAAGGAAAATAAGAATGAGCCATTGTCGTAATCTAAATCGTACCTGTCATGGGCAACAAGAGTGTTCTTCACCAAAGCTGTATATGCACAATAAAACACAAACTATCAACACGTCAACAGGTTCTAATGTTTTGACAGCTGCCCTCAATCTCCAATTACATTTGCTTCCCATTGCTTCCCTTCTCAAGATTCCACAAATTTTCTCTTAAAAAAACCTGTCCTTCACACTGGCTTCCCTCTCTGTCTCTCTGTCTCTCTGTCTCTCTGTCTCTCTCTCTCTCTCTCTCTGCCTCTGTCTCTGTCTCTGTCTCTGTCTCTCTCTCTCTCTCTCTATATATATATATATATGTATATATATATATATATATATATATATATATATACATATATATATATATAGTTCTAGTTCCCCTCTTTCTTTCATTTGACATGACTTCTGTTTTCTCCTTTACTTTCCTCTTATCTACCTCTTTCCTTTTTTCTTTTTCCTTCCTGTACCTATTATATTCCATCTGACTTGTCAGTGGTAATACATTGCAGTCCTTATTGTTCATTGAGTTTATAATCTTTTTCTCTGTGTTTTTAATGTAGTTGCTACAGGATCGCACTGTGAAGCTTGGATTCATAAAAATCCTCCTGTTTTCAGCCTCTCCAGTGCTAGGATACAAGTGTGTGCCACCACATGAGACTCGATTGCTGGCTGAACGCCCCGTGGGGTGGACAGAGCAATCATTGATTTTTTTAAAATGAAATTGTTAAAACAAGTCTAAATACACATGGCTGATGTGCACTTGGGCCCACCGATGTTGAAGGAACTGGGCTGGATTCTCTCCTCGCAACACAATGATCAGATCTGATCCTATTAAACTGAGTAAGTGGAAGAGACAGAGTAGAAAGAGACCCCATTCAGACATTTCCATACTAGCAGCAAAATCTTTGCACTCCAATTGACCCATAAGCCTTTGCTCATGAATACACACACACACACACACACACACACACACACACACACACACACACACACACTGTAAGAAAAGAAGGCAATGAAATATCTCACAAAAATCTTTAACTCTCCCGAAACTAATGCAGTGGGCATTGATGGAAAGAAAATTTAAAAAATTGAAATGTATGAACAAATTAAATGAACAAGTCAATTAGGTTTTCATCCAGCTTAGAGATGACATAGCTAATAGCTGACTCAATGATAATTGACTCAATAAAATGATCAGTGAGCTTCAATATGACACAAACTATAAGCCAACTTGACTAACTAAAGCCACAACAAATATACAAATGACCAGTCTAGTGAAAAGAAAGATAATGAGCAGAAATCTAGGATATAAACAATTCTGTTTCAAGTATGGGCAGTTGACATGAAAGGAAGAAGCAAGTACCGGAACTAGAAGATAGGGTGAAACAGCAAACCTTATGCTTAGAGATGTTCTAAAAAAAAAAAAAAAAAAAAAAAGGTCATGGAAAATGGATGGAATAGCTGTTAGATGATACGAAGAAGCCTAGCCTAAAATTGATAGGAAGTAAATAAAAATTAGAAGGCAGTGTACATTCAGTTTATAGAAATTTCAGAAAAAATTTCCAAGTATGGAGAAAATATAGTCAGGTAAATAACTATAACCCAAATAACTATGACAAAGAAAGATTGTTTTCATAACACATTAGAGGTCCAACACAGGAAGAATTTTAAAGCCTATTAGAAGAAGGAAACAAGTCACTACTGAAGATAAATCTCTGGAATTACAGAAAAATCTATTAACACAGATCTTAAAGACCAAGAAAGCTTAAGTGGAAGTTATTAAGGTTCCTTACAAACAAAACTTTTCAGTACAGATTAATATGGCCAATTTTGTTTTATATTTTAGGGAAGGGTCTACAGGGTGTTCCACGTCTCACTACTAGATTGGACTCCTAGTGATGTGCCTGTTTACAGGCCCCTAAGAGCTGCAATTACAAGTGTGAACCACGACGCCCCATTTCAATTGCCGTCTCAGCGTGCATCAGGGGTAGGGTTAGCACAGCAGGACCAAGCATCAAACCCCTAGCCCCTGTGCCTGCTTGCCGGTGCTTTAATCCACTGAGCTATTTGGCCAGCCCTGGCCTAAAAATGATACTTACTTTTCCTGAAAAAAAATTTATCTTTTCAAAACTGATGGCAAAATAAGTAGCTTTCGTGACTAAGAGAACCTTCAGAAATTTACAACCAGAAAACCTATATTATAAAAAACACCTCAGGATATGCTAAACAGAGAAAATGAAGCTGGCAACACCAAAGTGCATGATAGAATGAAAACGTCAAGGAGCATGAATGTAAAGAAAAAAATCAACTGAAGAAAATACAATGGCAGGAATCAACATACAGCGCTTCTCTAATAACTCTCAATGAAAAGTGGTCTCAGTGTTCTAATAAAGAGATTCAGATTGGCAGTATGGATTAATAAAAACTCAGAATGTGCTGTGTACAAAAGTTGCATATAATCACCAAAGAAACTAAAAAATTAAAGAATGGAAAAGAATAGCTCATGTATGAGAGATTAAAAGCAAGTATGGGTATGTATGCTATTTTCAGAAAAAGTAGACTGCAAGCCAAAAGTGTAAGAGACAATTATTGAAGTGAACAATTTAAGAGAAGAGACAGGAATTATGAAAATACATGCACATCACATTTTTGTACCAAATTTCATAAAATAAACACTACTACCCAAAAAAGGAAAAGATTGACATCAGCTCAGTCAGTCGTGGAACTCAGCAAAGAAATATGAGTTGAGCTCCTCCTTCTAACAAACAGATATCTACAGAGTTCAACACAGCAACAAAATACACTTTCTTCTCAGTGGTAGCCCCAAAAGTTTATTAAATGAACACAAAATAATCAAAATAATTCTATGCATAAGTTACAGTGTGGTGAAACTAGAAATTAGTAACAAAAGGTGCCACAGAAATCATGCAAAGACATACTAAACATGCTTTGGAATAATCAATAGATCAGAGAAAATATCAAGGACACAATTTAACGTTGTTAAAATCTGTTCTGGTTTTTATAAATTTAATATGGAGTGTTACTGTTAACTATTGTGGCGATGTTAATTTGAGGTGATTTCTTGTCCTGATTTGAATTCTCACTCTATCTTTTCCCTTAAATTTTCTTAGCATTTTTCTATTAAATTCTACTTATGGAGAGCTGCAAAGGTTTCTTTATTAAAAAAAAAAACAGTAATACATCTTAAATAATGTCTTTTTGAAACTCTAAAATTATTTTCATGGAATGTTGAGTCATTCATTGGAATTCATTTTTCTTTGAGAACAGCACTGTGTGGACCTTCTGCTTATTTACTATGAAGGGGATCTTCCTTGACATCTTTCCTTTATAGAGTCCTCCATTTTCAAATATAAAATGATTTTTTCCCCAAAGAAACAACTTTAAATGATGATAGCTTCTAGGATTGGTCAATAGAATTTTCACTTCTTAGTGACTTTATGATTTAATTAAACTAGATTCTGTTGGTATGATTTCCACTTTTTTCCCCACTTTTCACTAGAGCCCAAATTCATAAAGTACAGGCTGAGACACAACGCAGCTGTTCTTTTGGCACAGGCAGGCATTGGCAGTGAGGACGGCCAGTGTATTTCCATCATTTCTTAGGCCTCAGCATGATGTAGAATTAATTATACATGCTGTCTAGCCCAGTCTCCGAAACTGCAGCTGTCCACGCTGCCAAGCAAACCCCTCTCAGTCCTAGCCAGTACCTGCATTTGAGGTTCCCCGAGTGCCTTCAGAACTGACATGCCATGGTACCCCTCTGCTCACACCTTCCTACAGAGGCTTCCCTCGTCCTTGCCAACACCAACTCTAGTTAGATAACTGCTGCTGCCTTTTCTCAGTCCTTTTGATATGCTGCCCATCCATTCCCTTTAGAGTAGCTAGTGGTTATCAGTAAAACATAAATCATACCATGGCACTTAGGCACTTAAAACTCTCCATGACTTTCCCTATTACACAGGATAAAATGTAAACTTTTATTTTATATTTTTTATTCATTCATTCATTCATTTATTCACTCATTTTCTATGGGACTGGGGTTCAAACTCACAATCTTGCACTTGCCAGGAAGGCACTTGTGCCATGGAGCTACCATCTTTATTTTGTTTTACTTATTTATTTATTTATTTATTTATTTATTTATTTATTTATTTATTTATTTATTTAGCGGAATCAGGAATTGAACTCAGACCCTTGTACTTGCCAGGAAAGTGCTTATTCTGCTGAGCTATCTCCCCAGCCCCTAAACCCCTAAACAGAACCTACAAGGTTGTCAATAGCCAACTTATCTCACCATCCTCACCTGCATTATTGTCTCTTATTCACAATATCATTGCATCAATGGGCACCTCTTGTTTCTGATATCTTTATCAGCCTTTTCCTGACTTGTCATCTTTAAGCTTATCTCTCCTTCTACCTTCTCGTTCAGTGTCCGTATAGTGTCCTCTCTAGTTTTCACTGACCCTTCTGCAAAGAAGCCCACCTTGATCTTTAATCCTAAACTCTTATCCCCTAGTGCACTATCTTAAGTGTTCTCTTCGCTATTACATAAAATAAATGATAATTATCTCTGTAGTTCTTATGATGTGCCTCTAGAAAAGCATATATGCTTCAATGTTTTCCATCTGCATTTTCAGTATCCAGGCACACAATGTAGGTCACTCAATGCGTAATATCAAAATTAATGAATAGATGAATAAATTGATGGGTAAAACATACAAATGTGCATTATCAGTTCCTAAAGTAATCATTACACTGAATTACAATAAAAATGACATGTATATGAATGCTGTTTTCCAACTTTCATGTTTGACAATTCAACCTAGCATTCATCTAAAACTCTATCCTCATCCTACACATGTTCATTTCCCATTCCCTGAACTGCTCTTTATAAACAGGCCCAAATGGTATTTATTCTTCCTTTCATACTTTGGATGCTACAGTCATATGTTAAACAAACTTGACATAGTCATCAGCTTTTGAAGTTCTTGGCCTACCAAATACGTCTCCCTTTAAAACTATCAGACCAAGATGCAGATCTAGGAGTTGCTACTTAATGTTAAGTCTTGTTACCAGTCTATATATGGAGTATATGGATGCATATAAAAAATCTACATCTTAGTTTCCAAACAATTTTCATGTTCTTTTCTGCATTCTTTGTTATACATAATCTAAATAAAGCATTAAGAAGCTGAACAAGAGAAGCCACTGAGAAGCTTTAGGGAAGCTGCTCAGAGAAGCTGCTGAGAATCTTTTGGAAGCTGCCAGCTCTCTTGGGCTATTTTGCTAGAGGACTTTGTAATCATGGCTTTCCTGGTGAACTTGATTGTTCTTCTCAGAGGAACAGCTTGGGACCTCCTTGTCTCTGAGAATGGCTATGGCTCTGGTCCTCACCTTGAGCATTACTCCCTAGCTCCAGAGGGGAAGATGGTGCACTACTCAATTTTTTTAGCACATTGTCATGTTGGCTTTTCTGATGGGAACTCAGGACCAGTTAGGATGGCGGCTTAAGATAGCTGTGCTACTTTCTGAAGGAGCTCTGGTTCTTACCTTGAGCATTGCTTCCTGGCTCCAGTTTGATCCTTCATCCTGCTAGCAGAGAACCTTCATCCCTCTGGCACAGACTTTGTGGCTTCCATCGTTGATCGTGGGCCTTCCCAGTGCAGACCCACGAAGCTGGCCTGAATGAGACATTATTGTGGGCTTTAGGCCTCCAGTTAGACCTGTGGAAGGCATTGTGTGAGCTCTAGGTTTTCAGTTGGACACATACAGGACGTTATTGTGGGAACCAGGCTCTCAGCTGGATACTTTGGTCTTTAGCATGTGGACAGATTTCCCGGGCACTTTGTATGTGATTCTTTTCATGATTCATGATAAATAATCTTATAAAATATGTCCTGTATTATACTATCCCCCTTAAAGACCCCCAAACTATGATACTTTGGGGGTCTGCAAAAGCCAAAGGTAGGCTTTCTACCTGAGAAAGACATGGTTACTGTTCTACAAGGAGGTGACTCTTGCTGCATTTGTCGAATGCTCTTTTCTGGTGACTTGAATCAGAAATTTCTAAAGGCAATTTAAAATTGCCTTCTACAGGGATTAATGTTTGTGATAGGAATAACAGGAGCAAAATGTGGTATGCTATGTTACACTGTTCTTCAAGACAAAAGTTAAAAATGTTAAATTTAGCAAATAGCTAAGGGTTAAAAATAAGTTGTGTATTAATAGTAATCAAATTGACTATTTTATTCCTTCTTTACAGAACTTTCATCTTTGAAGTTGACAACACGGGCAATGCTGGGATGGATTCTATTATCCATATTAGAGTTAGTCAGCCACAAAGCTAGACAGAATCATTTATCTTGCTTAAAAATTACTGAGCACTTTCTTCCCTTCCAATTGATTTCAAGGAAGGTAATGTTGTATTTTAATGTGAATGCGGGAGGCAAATCATCTGATATTGATGATCAAGGTGACTCACTTGTCCAGACACTTGGCACACAGAGAAGTTCAGTGATAACAAATGCACTAAATACTTCTCTTACTACATAGAATATTTAATTCTATTTCAATAAATTATTTCTTTATAGCCTTACTCAGGTATGCCTTTATAATTTTTTGATGTCTGGGTATTTTCCCAAACAACTATTACTTCATCCAAAGTTTGTTTATTTAAGTTCATTTTTCCTGTTTCCTCATATACTTTCATCCAAATATATTTATCTGTGTGTTTGTGTTTGCATGTGGGTGTGTCTTCGTGTGTAACACACAATATTAAAATGCAATCCACAAAAAAAATTCTAGAAACATGGTTTTTTACTGCTTATTGTTTGGATTTCTTTAGAGTTAAGAGACTCCATAGATATCTTCATGAATGTGTATTCCTTTTAAAAGATTAAAACTATCATCAAGCTTTAAATTTGAATTTGAGTTAATAATTTAAAAATGAGTTTAGCTTTTGTGTTCAAGACAACTAATTCATGATTCTGAAGATGACACAGATGATTAGGTTATTTTATACAACCTGCTCCTGAAGTGCATACACTTTGGGGCCAGATACAGGGTAAGTCCCTTAGTTTGTAACTGAGACCACTAGATCATGTATGCTATCCATTTCAAGGTCACCTTGTTGGATGTTCAACATTCAACAAATGCTTGCAGTGATAAATCTTTGTATTTTGGTAGGAAACAGTCCTTAAAAGAAACTGACTGCTAGTTTTAGTTGTGGAAATGAAGAGAAAGCAAACAGGGTTAATGTCATGACTGTTCTTAGGCAGAGATGAATATTTGGGATAGAACTAAGAATGGAATATTTTGGCCTTAATAAATATGTGTATAGAGTCATATATATTTGATTTGAGAGGACCATGGCTTGTACCTAGGACCTTTGCAACTGTCCCACATCCTCAGCCCATTTTTGTCTTTTTTAAATTTTAAGATAAGGTCTCACTAGATCACTAAGTTATTCAAGCCAATCTCAAATTTGCTATACTCTTGCCTTGGCCTCTGAGAGTGCTGTGATTACATGTCTAGCTTAATTAGTAGTTTTGACCACATATTTTCTGCCTGCTCCCCCTCAGAAGAGATTGAGTAATGACTGAAATAGACTTTTCATTGATGCACTGACTAATTCTGAGCTCCACATTGTCATTAGAAAAGTCAAAAAACTCAGGTCTACATGATCAGTTTTTATGTGACACTAAGGTAATTTGATAGGAGAACAGTATTTCAATAATATAGTCTCTTTCAATTGATATTTATGTGGAAAATCAATAAAAGTCTACCTTTATATCTTACTGCAAAAAAAAATATTACTGAAAGTAGCCACAGTGTTAAGTGTAAAGGCTATAACTCGCATTTTTATAGGAAAACTTCAGATCTCCGAATCTTTTGAATAGGTTAAAACAGATCTACACAGATAAACATGTCTAAAAAATAGTTGAAATTAACCATAAAACAACTAAAATACTTTATTTATGAAATATAGTATTATTAAAATAAAGAGCAAAGTCAAAAACTGGCAAGAAATATACACAGTACATATGCCTACCAAAGTGCTGCTATAGAAATATACAAATTACTCTTACACTTGGTGACTAACATTTTAATTTTTTAAATGGAAGATCTGAATTGACACCTTACGTAAGAAAATGGAAAAATTGCCAACAAATAACATGGAAGTGTTTTTATTTTCATTAAAAATGCTAATCGATGCTACAAAGAATTATGATTTTGCATGCATTAAAATAATTAGAAAAAAGCAGACAAAAATGACTATCAGTAAGAATTTGGAACAATTAGACTACTCCTGCCTTACATGTGAAGTGTAAAAATGACCTTATCACTTTGGCAAACTATTTGATAATTTCTTATAAAATTGAGAATGCAGTATTTTTATTTAACCTAGCCAAATAAAGCATGTGCTTTTTAAAAATGTATTTAGTACAGAGTCTCACCACTCAGCTTAGACTCATAGTGACCCTTCTGTTTTCAGCCTCCCCATTGCTGGGGATTATAGGCATGCACCACCATGCTTGTGCTTGGTGGCCAGATCAGCATGCCCAGGGGCGGGGCTAGCAAGGCATGCGGTGCCAGACATTGAAACTCAGTCCCTGTGCTTGCCTAAGTAGGCACTTAGTCTGTTGAGCTATCTTGCTGATCTGATACATGTCACTCAAGAGAAATATATGAATTAAACTAGTCAATTATATTTTATTTAATATTCTTGAGGGAAAATTTGTTAAATTGAATTTCTTTATTTGTGAAATCACAAATATTTTGATGTGTACATTTTATGAATATAAAGGTTGGCCTAATATCCTTTGGCAATGAGTGTCCTTGCCATAAAGTACAGTGAAAATATTTAGCTAACCAGCATTAGTTTTCAGTTTCTTCTTGAGGCTAACATGAACATTGGTTCTGTTTTAACCAATATTAATTTTCATGGGCATATCAATAAATATACTTTGTTTTCTTTAGCTCTCTAAAGCTTAAATAACACTTTTTAGACCAAACCATCACAAATGTTTGATACTTTGTGAAGTATATTTTAGTGTGTCAACTTTTACTTTAAATTTGGATATTATATCATTTAAAAAAATGTATAACAAGGCTGTTTAAGGAAAAATTTTGAAGTTTAAAAATTCATGTATAATGTACTCAAAGTACCTTACTTGATTTACATAAGAAGCAAGTTCTTCAAATGTTAGGACAAATGTTAGCAAATTTAGGACAGGAAATATTAGAGCCTTTGAGAATTTCCTAAGTGTACTCTTCTACCTGCTCAGAAATTGACGAATCAGACCAAGTAAGGAGTTAAATGATGTTATGGTTTATGTCTAGTTGTCCCCCCGCTCCAAAACCTCATGCAATCACTGGGAGAGGACTTCTAAAGCTCGAGACTTGACTCATGATCCACTGGGATTATGTGTTTTAGTACTGATGGGATTATGGGTCTGAGTACTTCTGGGATTATGGGTGTGGCCTAAGGCAGATAGGATGAGGCAGAGAGCCCGAATGTAATATAAAGAGACAGAGAGACAGACTTGGGCTGCTGCTCTCTGCTGCCCTGGTTGGTCAGCTACCTCTGTCGAGATTGTTGCTGTTCTACCGCCATGACCTGGATACTCTCTGCCCTGTTCCACTCAGCCTTGGGCCAACCCAATATGGACTGAAACCTCCAGTAACTGTGAGCTAAGTAAACCTTTCCTTCCTTCATTTTGAGAGTTGAGTATTTGCCCCAGTAATAAATAAAAAGAACTAAGACAAATGGTTTATAGACTTACACATTTTTAAGACCCAAACCTGATTTAATCCAAATTCTTACATTATATGTCTGTATGTATTGAAAACAGGAAGTAAACACAACATATATAAAATCCTGCCAAAACTCAAATTCTGGATATAAATGTTTCTGTCCAATGAATCCTATATAGTACTAAGTATTTTTTTTTCTGGGCTTTTATTCATACATAGGGTCACACTTAAGTACCTTTTACTGTATAATAATTCAAAAAGTTATTATTTTAAATAAAAGAGCATACATAAAATAATTTGAGATTCTTTGAAAATGTTTAAAGAGTAGCTATTTATTTATTTATTTATTTATTTATTTATTTGGTACAGGGTCTTGCTGCAGAGGTCAGAGTCATAGTGATTAGTGATTCCCCTGTTTCAGCCTTCCTAGTGCTGGGATTACAGGCCTGGACTACCACACCTAGTTTCAGTGTCCTGCATGGCATGTGGTACTGGGGTTCACACTCTTGTCCTTGGACTTGCCAGACAGGTGCTTAGATCACCGAGCTGTCTCTCCATCCAACAGTAGAACTAGAATGTCTTTGCCCCTTTTTCACTTATAATGAATATCTTACATTCAAATGTTATATTCCATATAATTAATAAAACAATGTTGGGATTTTATTACTGAAGTCCATTGCCCATTCAGATTTCATTCATTAAAATCCTTTTTATGTTTCAAGATTTCATCCAGGTTGTTACATTACATTTAGTTACCATGCCATTTTCCTTTATTTTATTTATCTTTTAAAATGCATCACTTATTCAATTAGGTTCTTAGTAAGGAGTTTAGAACACTAATTTATGAGGATAAATTTCATTTGTCAGAGCAGAAACAGACCACAGGTATCCCTGGAGCTGAAGAGCAGCATTGATTATTGGTAAAATCTGTGAGTCCACCCCTTTCTGATCCACTTTGCCCTGCTCTGAAATCTGGGATCTCTGTTTCTCAGTGTCTGAGATTTAACTCTCCTGGTTTCTACTTTCTGTAGCTTCTTCTTCTTGAAGTGAACATCACTGAAGTGTTTGGGGACTGTTGATATTGACTTTTGTGACAGTGGCAATGACAGATTTCTGGTGTGTTCTTTGTAGAAGAATGCAGTTGTGGCCAAGAGGCCCAGTCACAAGTAGTAAGCCACTGGGCAACTGCTTCCTGCCTCTGTGGTGCCTGGTGAGAATAGCCAAGATGGTGCCGGGAGTGATGTTAGGTAAAAGTGTCTTCACATGTTGACTGAAGGATTTCCTGCTGTGGTCAGGGTACTTCTTCAGTAGGGTCTTATCTAGGCATTTTTTGAAGCTTAACCACCCAGGTACCACCATTCTTGTCCCCATCAACTGGTTTTGTGATTGTAGCAAGAACGTTCTCATTTTTCATTCAGTTCAGCAGCTGTGTGCTTTCTCTTGCACAAAATCTTGCTGCAATATATGGCAGATTGTGCTATCTACCAATTCCTTTAACCAGCACAGGATTTTGACTGCAGTGTGGCTGCCCCTTCTTGGATTTCTTTTTCCTTCACTTTACCCTCTTTTACCAGAGCCACTGACCACAGCCTTCTGTGCTTTGAGTCTCTTCTCTTTAGTATCTGGCTTCTCAGTTTTTTCTCCTACCATCTTGCAAGATGGGAAAGAACCGCCATGTCATTTTAGTCAGCTCTAGGCTGTCAAAGTTTTCTAGACCTGTATTTTTTTTTCTGATGATGTGACAATCTTAAGGTATACTATGTTGTGTATTTTATAGAATGACTCACAACTAGATCTTTTTAAAAAGTTTTCCACAAATAGACTGAAATTTTGAGCTTGAGGTTGGGAGATCATAGAAATTAAATTAGATTTTATTTCATTTTTTCTGAGTATATGATATCAATATGATTTATGGCTTTTGGTCTTGACCTTGACTACAAAGCTACTCTGTTTTCTGCCTTTTTATAGTCAAGTATTTGGAAGAGAAATAGGTCATTATACACAAGCTATGCTTAACGAGTGTTATGCTTTTCCTCATTTAGAGTGGAATAAATACATAAATAGTTTGGAGTTTACTTATGTAAGTGTAGATTTTTGGATATTTATTTTATACTTGGGTTATAATTCAACATTATGTTGCTGTCCAAATTGTTCAGCTTGAGTTTTCAACTGGTTCATGTGCTCTTTTGCCTTCTTAATAGTACCTTGCCTTTCCTCTGCTATTTTGCCTTCTTAATAGTACTTTGCTGACTTGAGTTTCTCAAACTCTCCTATTACTTTCACACCACAGAGAGTTAATAAGCAAAGTGTACAGAAATGTCAAAGGCTTGGTTACATGAGTGTAGGCTCTTGAACTCTGTACTAGACTGCTACCACTCTCTGGTTGTATCAAGTCCCATTTCTTCCTATCAATAGCCTAGATTATTTTCCACTGGAGAAGGAATCTCCTATTTTTGCAAAATTGTTCCTCTTCAAAGATATTTTAAGAAAGAGCAAATGAATTTTCTGAAAGAAGAGACATTGGAAGATGGTGCTCTCCTTGAGTTACAGGGAAGCTAACATCATTCCAGAAGTCTAACAGTGCAGCACTGCTCTCAGCTGTCAGTTATACAATACTTTTCTATCATTTTAGGGTCTGAATTTTTCTCAAAGAGAGCTGTTATATGGAGAGTGAAGATAAGAAAATTCTTTTTGAAAAAATTATTTAGCATTTAAAAAATTTCTTTGGTATAGGGTCTTGCTGCACAGTATAGACATTTAGTGGTCTTCCTGTTGTAGCCTCTCCAGCTCTGCGGTTACAGGCATGCACCACCATGCCGAGTTTCGGTGGTTGGCACCACATGCAGTACCATTTCCTCCATGACTTTTCTATTTATGCAGTACAGTGTATTAATTCAGATTTTCTTCACTAATGAGCATGGGCAGTGATTCTAAGAGGAAGAATCAACAGAAAAATGTTGCCTCCCCAAGTGCCTACAGCTTTTTAAAGAGTAACTATGCACGAAAAGTGAGTCTATATTTGGTCTAACTTTATTCTATGCATGTATTCTAGCAACAAACTTTTTTAATATTTTAAAAGCAATCAATAGCAGATGATACCTCTTAGCTACTCTACTTAAGAGAGTCAACTTTATCTTCACTTTATTCAGACTCAATAGCTCAGTGCTATCTAACTCTAAATTATTCATTATGAAACTATTGGGTTGTAGAATAAGTCATGCGTTGGAAAATGAGGATCCCTTAAAATTAACTCCAAATTATTATTATTATTTTTTTTTTTTAGAATTTTTTTTTCTTGTTTCAGAACTTTTATTTATTTATTGTTACGGCTGGCTCAGCCCTGAGGGCAGGGCTGGCGCAGCATGTGGTGCCGGGGATCAAACTGCGGTCCCTGAAGCCGCCTAAGCTTTCCTCAGCAGGTGCTTTAGACCACTGAGCCATCCTGCCAGGCCCCCCAAATTATTATTCATATATGTCTCACATAAATCCTGGATTTGCTTGATGTACCAGTCAGCAGAAAAGAAGAAAGAAAAAAATGATCCATTAGAAAAGCTTTAGGCAAAGTTTTTTAAAGAAATAGAAATGCAATCCCATCAGACTGTGTGGCTTACAGGTGCATTCTTTGATGCAAAGACTGTTTTTTACACTGCAGACAGTGGTGCTGACTCTTGAGTACATTTTGGCTGAGATCACTAAAATACAGACATATTTTAGAAATGTACAGAAACTCAAAACACTTCTATCGAATGAATAAATGAATAAAAACTGAATAAATGACTGAATAATTGAATGTACCCTCGTTGGTCAGAAAATGCTTTTTTATGTTTCCAATCTCAATAGATGGAAAAGGATTGTTAAGATCCATATGAAATTCAAGGCTCATGGCTATTCTATTGGGCAATTGTTATGCTTTCAACTAAATTACCAAAGTGCTTTGAGCTTTCCCAAGGCAAAGTGCTCTAGGATGCTCAAAGGTGAGGTGCCCTGCTTGCCCCCTCAGTGTCCAGCATCACTGTGACTTTTCACTGGCAATGGTAACCCCAAAAGCTTGGTCAAAGTGGCATCTGTCAAGCTGACTGGTTATTTGAATTTCTCCCATAAGGAAAATTTTTTCTCTTCTCACTTGTTCCTTTAATTCCTTTAGTACATACTTATCAAAGTTTAGGTATCTTCAGGTAGTTCCAACATTATTATTATTTTCTCTAAAGCATACCCTCAATTTCTCAGTCTTGTACGTTCTCAGACTCAATCTTAAAATTAGCTGTTGCTCCCAGGAGTTTTGTGCTGTCATTGGAAAATGACATTTTGAAACCAAGAACTGAATGCTGATATGTTCCTTGCTACTAAGTGTCACTAGTTCTAAGCTAAGAAGTTGGACTAAATATAAGTGCTGGTAGTGAGATTTTTTTTTTTTTTCATAGGGTTGGCCAGATAGCTCCACAGATTAAAATGCCTGCTTAGGCAGATGCAGGGATGGGTTTGATACCTGGTGTGCCCTGCTGGTCCTACCCGTGAGGCATGCTAAAGTGGCTAATGAGACTGGGTGTGTGGCACTCGCCTGTAATCCCAGCACTTGGGAGGATAAAAACAGGAGAATCACTGTGAGTCTCACTGTGCAGTAAGACCCTGTAGACTCTATACTAATTATATTAAAATAAGAATTTGTTTTCATAAATGGCTATAAAATTCATGTTATCCAAGCTTACAAATTAATCAGTAATAGCCAGCATGAAAATATTTCTTATATTTTTTAAATGCAGAGGGAGCTGGGGAGATGGCTCCGAGGCACAAGTGCCTGCTGGGCAAGTGCAAGGTCGTGAGTTTGAACCCCAGTCCCACAAAAAAAAAATAAATAAATAAATGCAGATTTCTTGGTCCTATAGCATCATGGACTTATTTTTTACCTTATGAGCAGGTAATAACCAAATCTTCAGTCTAGATGTTTACACTGAGTCAACAACTATGATCTTATCTTACTTGATTTTTGATTTTGCACTAGAAGAGAAATCACCAAAAGGAGAAAAAACAAACCACTGAGTGGGATTTTATTTATTTATTTAATTTTATTTTTTGTGGTTGTTGCTCAGATAAAGATAAGGGACTAGAATGTAGAATCTATAAACAACTTGAAAATAGACAACCCAAATTTTAAGACATATCCCACAAAATAGATCTCTGAAATGAATAGACACTTTTCAGATGAGGAAGTAGAAATGGTACATCACATATAAAAAAATTTTAACATTACTAGTCATTGGAGAGGGGCCTGGCAGGATGGCTCAGTGGTCTAAAGCGCCTGTTTGGGAAAGCTTAGGCGGCTTCAGGGACCGCGGTTCGATCCCCGACACCACATGCTGCGCCAGCCCTGCCCTTGGGGCAGGCTGAGCCGGCCATAAAAATGAGTGAATAAACAAGCAAAGGTTCTGAAACAAGAAAATAAATAAATAAATAAATAAATAAATAAATAAATAAATAAATAAATTTAAAAAAACAAAAACAAAAAACAAACAAACAAAAAAAACCAGTCATTGGAGAGATACAAACTAGAACACTGAGATTCCATTATACTCTAGAAAGAATGGCTGTTGTTGAGAACACAACAAATAACAAATGCTGCTGAGGCTGTGGGGGGAAAAGAACACTTCTCTACTATTGGAGAGAATATAAACTGGAATAATCATTATAGAAACCAGTGCGGAGATTTCTCAAAAAATGAAAACTGGAGGTTCCATGTAACCCAACTATTCTTTTACTTGGTATTTTCCCAAAAGAATTAAAAACATTGTACTGCAGTGATATATGCACTCCCATGTTTATAGCAACACAGTAATATCAACCAATAAATTGATAAAGAAGATTTTTTTTCATATAGTGGAGTCATAAAGAAGGATAAAGTTGAGAAATTTCCAGGTAAATGGATAGACCTTGATACTATATTCTTAAATAAATGGAACATGTCTGTTAAAATTACATTGTTTTTCTGGTATGAGAAATTGAGAGGTTAAATAAGTATCAAAATATATAATAGATACTATAAAGCAGAAAGAAGAGATTTAAATGGGATGAGGGAAGAAGAAAGAAAAGAAACAATGAGAAAATAGGGAAACATGAAACCAAGCCTTTTTTAAATCAGGATAGGCAGAGGGTTTGAGGGGAGGGGAAGGAAACGGAAAAAGAAAAATCAATACATATCATGTATAGGTACAAGTTCTCTATGATGAATATGATCCTTATGCATACCTAAAATGTACCAATAAATGTAAGTAGTTACAATTTTATTCTAATCGCATGGAAATATTTGAAGACTTTACTTTTGATAGTTCAAGGTCTATCTGTGGTTCAAACTTAGAAAATCTTAAGTATCAAGCCATGTAAGTTGAACCCAACAAAATATATGTACAGAAAAAACAAAAAATAAAAAAAAAAAACACCTACAATATATGTACAGAAAGTTTAATTTGTAGACAGCATGACAAGAGAATTCAGGGGCCAGGGTGCAACTCAGTGGCACAAGTGCTGCCTGCCTGTCAAGCACAAGGTATTGAGTTTGAGTTCAATTCCTAGTAAGAAAAGAAAAGAAAAAAAAAAAAAAAAAAGGAAAAGAAGTGTTAGGTGCAAACCACAAACCCAAGCAATCAAGCAGACCAGGCATTCTGACACCAGTAGAAGATTGACCGAGGGCATCAAGCAGGCTGGCTGTGTAGCGGACCAAGACAGCAGTGAACAGGGGTGGGAGAGTGGGTGGGGGGTTTGGGGCTGGCGCTGGCGGGAGAGGCCAGGAGACTTTATAGGATCTTTCAGGGAAGGTAATCGTGCGCTGGAACAGCCAGGTAACAGCCAGGTCACAGGTTTAGGGGAGCCAGAACGGCTGAGGGAGAGCTAATCTTGGCAGGGCTATCTGGTCTGCAGGGGACCTTGGATGTTAACAAAAGAGAGTTTCCATGGTTGCCTGTCCAGGTCAAAGGGACCTGTACTGTGGTTTTGGGTTTCACTCTGCATGGGGCCAAGGGGGTGAGAGTTTGCCTGGGTAACCAAGAGGGAGAGTGTTTGGGGCAAGGTGCCTTGGAAGCTTTGAATCCTGACCTACGGAAAAGTACAGAAAAGAAAAGAAACTAAGATAGAGAGAGAGAGAGAGAGAGAGAGAGAGAGAGAGAGAGAGAGACACAGACGGACGGACAGAGGGATGGACGGACAGACAGACAGAGAGAGACAGAGAGAGACAGAAAGAGAGAGACAGAGAGACAGAGAGACAGAGAGGAAGAGAGAGAGAATTCATTCTTGAACTGTCCGGTGACTTAAAAATTACCTTAAGCCTATAGCATGAAGAGAAGCTATACAAAGGGATTGTGGGGGCTGGCAGGATGGCTCAGCGGTCTAAAGCATCTGCTTAGGAAAGCTTAGGAGGCAGCAGGGACCACGGTTTGATCCCTGGCACCACATGCTACACCTGTCCCACCCTCAGGGCAGGCTGAGCCGGCCTTAAAAAACTAGTTTCAAAGATGATAAAATTGGAGAGACAACTCACTTGGGTCCAGAGCTTTCTTTCCCCCAGTAAGTAGTCTGCTCATTAAAAAAAGCTAAAAGTAAGTTTAATTATTAACAGAATAGCGGTGTTTGAATTAGTCTGTTTCCTATTGCTGGATACAGTAAAAATGCACGCAAATTGAAGGAAAAAATGTTTATCTCAGTTTCTAGTGAGCTCCATTCATAGTAATGACTTAGGGATTATTCTGGAAGAGGACAGGACAGTTGGTCAACCCACGGAAGCCAGGAAGAAGAGTGACAAGGGCTAAAATACACCTTCCAAGCTCCACGTTTCTGTCTTTACCAGGCCCCACTTTCTAATGGCACATTCAGTTTCTGAACTCTTCCATGGATCAATCCACTGAGAATCCACAGTATCTCCAGGATCCAATTCCCTTCCAGAAGACTACAATAAATAGAGGGAATTTTGGGTGGCATTTTACATCTAAGCTGTAAAACCCTTATATTTACATAGCTGACTGTAGCCCTACAGATTGGTGCTGGGGCATTCTACCTTGGAGTTAGTCTCTTACTGATTTCTAAATAATACTGTAGATGAAACTTTTAATTAAAAATTATTTCAGAAAAAAAATGGCTAGGCGTGGTGGCTCACACCTGTAATCCCAGCACTCGGGAGGCTGAGGCAGGAGGATCGGTGCGAGTTCGAGACCAGCCTGGGCTACAAAAGTGAGCTCAGGACCAGCCTCAACTGCATAGCGAGACCCTGTCTCAAAAAGACAAAAAAATTATTTCAGGAGATTTCAACAGGTGAATTCTAAAGTATCACTTTACACACATCAGTATCCAGAAACAAAAACAAAAACAAACACAAAAACACTGAACCTGTATTCAAAAGGGCCTAGTGATAATTTTGGTGGTTGATCCAAGAAAGAAAACAACCTAGTTTTGTCCATGTAGTTTAATGCAGTTTAAGCATTAGATACAGGCAAAATAAGATAACTGCTATTTAGACTTTAATTAGAATTTAATCTTTTGATTGGGCTAATCATCTTGCTACTTATATAAATGGAATAAATTATACACAAGTACTAACCCAATTCTGTTTTGTTTCATATTTGAATATTAAGAAATCTCATTATTTTAATGAAATTTTATAGTAATAGCTGGAGGCAATTTATTGTCACAGTGCTCATGACAGGTGTCAAGTGGCAAGAATTCTATCCTTTCTAATCAGCTTTTTGAGCGTAGGAACACCAATTCACCCCTTTCAGGTTCTGTTTATTTATTTGCGAAATGATGGGCAAGAGAGGCTTGCCCATTTTTGGCATCACTGCTATAGCTAACATGTCACTGGCTTATATTACTCTTTCTGTATTTGATGGTTGTTTGCAGGTACCATGCCCCTTCTACATGAAAAATTATATACAGTACTATAGCAACATTTTCATTAAATCAAATGTCTTTTATATGTAAGAATTAAAACTGAATTAGTATAAACATTGGATAACAAACACAAAATTTTGGAATGATTCTAATTCTTAAGGATAGATGATAACATAGCTGCAACTTTGCTCTATTTCTATATGAATAGGAAAAGAGTTTTTCTCTACGCTATCTCTTAACACAGACTACTTCTGTGATCAGCTGCCCAGCTTTTTCCTGCTCTGACCAAACTCCAGCTGGGTGCCTTACAAGTCAGTTCACAGTATTCAGTTACTGAGAACACAGGTGAAGGGCCTAGACCCAGAAGATTATCTTGAGATGGCAATAACTCATGCAGATCACCCGTTCCTCTTCTGACTGACCACCTATAAGTCAGAGATTCCCACCCACACTGTCTTGGGTTCAGTATATTGATAGAATGGCTCAAGAGTTCAGAGACTCTAGTTACTTACCAGATTGTCAGTACATTAAATGGTAGTAACATCTAATGTATATATCTAGGTATTAAAGGATACCACTCTAGAGAAAACTAGATGGAAAAAAGTATAGATGGAAAAATGTATGAAGCACTTTATATGAGAGGAATGGTAGAGTTTCCATTTCCTCTATATACATGCCATATCTTAACAGATCCACAAGTCCAGTAACTCAGAAATGTCTCAAGCTTTTCTTTTGGGGTATTTTTTGGAGTCTTCATTTTCTGGGCATGATTTGCCACTGGGGATGGAATCATTTTTCATCTCTCTTCTCATTCCAGGTCAGGGGTAAGACCAAAATGTCCAATACTCGAATCATGTGACTAGCTACCTGAGCAGGCTCCTTGCATCCTGAGAGCTTCCAAAGGATTTTAGGAACTGCACAGCAGGAATCAGGGCAGAGGCCAAGTCCATATATTTTTATTATGTCACTGTAGGGTTGATAGGAGAAGAAATATAACCAGATTTTAGCAAGACTTGCACAGATCTCCTATGAAGAAGGAAGCATAACATTCCAGACCACATAAGAAATATGCTTTATTCTTTTAATAGAAGTTAATAAAACCCTTTTTATGAGTCAACAATTTTAAGCTTATGAGTTTTCACAAATATCTGAGGAAATAACTGGAGGAAATTATCAGTCTAGAATGTTTTAGACAAAGGTTCCTAAAGCCGGTGGGACAGACTTAGAAAGTCTCAAGAAAATGGAGTGCACTGGCTCTTCTTGGGCTTAGCTATACATTTGCTTGGAATGGACAGATAGAAAAGCTAAAACTTCTTCATTTTGTCAGCTGTTGATAAAACCCCACTTCTGTGAAACTCATGACAAATATTTTTTTTTTCTCTTTGCCATTCTGACTGTTGTGATCTGACTGTCGTGATCTGAAAAACTGTGTATGAATGCCCCCAAAATTCTGTATATTTGAAACTCACTGAAATGAAAAACTTCATGGGAAGTAAATGTCCTACAGGAATTGATTAATGTTTGAAACCTTTGTATATTATAGTAAAAAAAAAAAGTCATAGATCAAGGAAGTACAGATGATTTCTTTCAAAAGGAAGTCTTTGCTGTATGAGTTTTTTTTTTTTTTTAAATGACTTTTTTCAGGCATAGAAGCAGGAAGATTTGTGCAAGTCTGAGGACAACCTGGGCTACACAGTAAGTTTCAGGCCAGCTGGGTTATAAAGCAAGAATCTCTTTCTAAAAAAAAAAAAAATCTGACTCTTTGGACTGACACGGGAAATGATTTCACAGTGTGTATTGGTTCAGCTTTCAGTTATTGGCAACACAAACAAAACTCCCACACCATAAATGAGGAATGGTTTATTTTTATGGAGAGGATTCTGTTCATGATCAGCTATTCAGGAAAATGTCCTGACAGAAAGACCTGGCAGAGGGAAGCTGTCCCTCATGTGGCAGCCAGGAACCAGAGGAAACAAGAAGAGACAGAAGGAGAAGGGAAGAACCAACAACTTGGTACACACTTGCAGGTCACTCCTGAGTGACACGGATCCTTCAGCTCAGCCCTTCACCTAGTAGCACGTCAGCGGATTGATCCACGGCAGTGCAGAGCCTTCCCACCCAATGAGCTGCGTCAGCACCTCTTCTGAACACACGAGACTGTGGGCAGGTTTTAGGTCTAGACCATAACACATGACAATTACTTATAAGGATGTATCAGATTCTTGTTTGTCCCACATTATTAGCATTCCTTTTGAGGTTAATTTTCTTACTAACCTCAAAACTTCAACATGTGTTAGAGAGTAAGAGAGTACTTGACTTAGGAGGACAAGACAGAAGGTAGAGTACCAGGTATGACTTGGGAGAAGCCATGTCTTAGTTACTTTTCTCTCGTTGTTGGGACTAATACCCGACACTCAAAATGAGGGAAGGAAAGGTTTATTTAGCTCACAAGTACTGGAGGTGTCAGTCCATATTCACCTGGCTCCAAGGGAGAGAGGCACATGGCAGAGGGCAACCTTTCATAGGTGACAGCTAAGAGCAAGAAAGCAGGGAGATGTAGCAGCAGCTCAAGCAGCGAACTTCTCTTCCTTGTTTACATTGAAATGTAAATTACCTGCCCCAAGGGAGGTGCAGCACCCTCACCCACAATAATCAATCACAAATTCCAGAAGCTGCCCCATGACTGCATGAGGCTTTGAGGGAACACCTATACACAAAGCATAACAAGCCACGTGAATGAAGGTGGTAGGAGCAGATGCTATAACTGGCAGCTCTGCTGTTTCCTAGGACTATAGACCTAGGTCAAACTATGTCTGTTCTCTTATGTCTCCAGCCTGGAGGCTTCTTCCGTAGTTGCATGAGACCACTTATTACAAATCCCATCTTCTGTATACATTTTCCTGAAAAAAATTTGATTAATACAGAGAATATGGAGTTAACTAAAACCAAGGGCTATCTTAGGTAATTGCTTGCTAAATTTAAGGAAAAAAACAAAAAACAAATGAATTCACAAGTAAATTCTAGAAATGTGTTTGTGTTTATAAAGTACTTTTTATTTCTATGACATTATCTACATTCTTCCATTTTAAAATACATTTAAAATTGTGTACATTAAAAATTATTAGCTCTTTATTTGATGACTCACACTGAGTTTTTCATTAAATCATCAATATTTCTGACACCTGAGTAAAATTACCTTATATTCATTTTAAGATCAAGCTTCCATGGATGCTTAGAATGTGAACATTCGTAGGAAAGATTGAATATATTTAATCATCAGCTTTTTTGATAGTAAGGCACACATGTTAAATACTGCTCAGGAAATGAACTATAGCTATCATGAGTATTCTGAGAAGTGGATATACAGTATGGTACCTCAGTTCACAAATTAATTCGTTCCATGAGTCTGGAAAAGATGGCTACATTCCTGTTCATGTGGGAAGGATAGCCACAGTCATGTTCATCACCCATTGCAGAGTTCACAAACAAAAAGTTTTTCAAATACTTTTGTCTGAAAAGTATTGTTTGAAAGCAAGTGTTTATGAACTAAGGTATTACTGTAATACTTTCATGACCAGCCAGCACTTGGTACATCAAATCACCAAATAGATGATTTCTTTATAAATTATTAATTATAAAGTATTTTCCCAAATCCTAGAATTGTAGCAAATAGTATTATATATATATACACACACAATCAACTACTAGATTTAGCAAAAGTCAGTGTGTCTCCATGTTTGCTTCAGCCATGCTTTCAGCTCATAGTTTTGTAGATGGTCACTATGATCAGGTGAGTGTTTAACATGGATCGCATGTTAATGTATTGGTCATTAGTATTTGCTATTAGTGGGCCATAGAGGGACTTTTAAATAGCAGAGAACAGTGAGAGAATGTTTGCACACTAGATTCACATCCCCAAAGGGAAAATTGGCACCTCATTCTCACTTCAGGCACTAGTGACTATGAAGCTTCTGAACTGTGAGCCAAAATAAACCTTTGGTCTTTATAAAGTCATAATCTAATGTATTTTGTTATAGTGACAGAGATGACTAATATTAAAATCGGACTTACAAAAAAAACCCAAAAAACTGAGGGGACAGAGAATCTTGGTATATTGCACAGCTAGTTTTTCTTACTAAAAATACCAAACATTAGTTTTGTACTTTTGTTATAATTAATTAGCTTAACATGTTATATTAACTGAAATCCATACTA